>CAJNSZ010001183.1:0-33530 GCA_905329745.1 Rotaria sp. Silwood2 | reverse complement strand
TTTCACAACCATCATATTCTTTACAAATACGACGAAATGGTATATTACCAACTGTTGGTAATAATGCAAGATAAAGGCGACGATTAAAATCAATTCGAACTTTTCTATGAGGCTTTATAACGAATCATATCAATAATTGTTATCCTACGAAGAGTTCGAAATGATATCGAACGAGATAATAGTTATTGTTGTTGTTAATCGTTATCATTTGTATCAACTTCAGCTTGAAGGCATTCATTCTCACTTAACTAAAATATTCAATAAAATGTCATTTCAATGTATGAAAAAAACAGCAGGGTAATCTAGTTCTTCTTTTTATCGATAAAAGATGACATTATCAATGAAAAACCATATCACTTTCTTGTCTGCATATATTACGGGTAATAGTCTATAGGACCAATTTCATTCGTGATTGGTTCACACCATCGAGATCGCGTCACTTATAGCGATTAATCGCTATTGATCGACGATTTACCAACAGTAGCGTTTACAACTTTCAGTTTCAGCTATAAGCAATTGCAGAGAATTTTTGCTACCTAAATTCGGATTTTTTATCAGAAAGAATTCAAATTCATCGAGAAGAAAACATCTTCAGAATATATTTAACAAGTAAAAATTTTAGCAGCGTCATCTATTATAAAAAATTTAACTCGTAACTGAGGCCGACTTAAGCTCTGTAATTAGTACAGGTGGCTCAAATGCATCAACATTAACAGAATGCATCGAAGATGACTCAATACTGTAAGTTTCAACAGACTTCAAAAATATTCGCCGTTTCGATACCATACATCATGACACAATATTTTCTACCAAAAACACCGCTTATGACAGCGCACATTATGCTGATCAGTGTACCGGAGGTCTTTGCCCGGTTCGAATCGCATAAGTAATAAGTGGTTTTTTTGAATATTACAATAAGTCACGATTAATCGATGATTTTCCAACAAAATTCAGCAATAAGTATTATTACAGTAAAATCTCTCTATATGGACGCCCATATAACAAGGTCAACTCCCGTCTCGCAGAGTGGGCACTGTTTCTTAGACTATACTGCATAGTTAAACTACAGGCGGCGGAACGATTTTAATTTATGGGAGGCTCAAAAAATTTTTTCGAACAAAAACGTAAGAACAATATTGTAGGAGGTAGAGAGGTTTTCAATTACCCAATGATTTTTGAGATTGATGACAATTGCCCAATACTTTTTTAGAATGATAGCTATTGTCCGTTACTCACAAATATGGATATTTGTGCATTCTCTACAAATCTCGTCATGTTTAGTAAAATTTTGTAGTTTAGTGATGTTAAATCGAATTGAATGTAATTTAGTTAGTAAGAAGATTTGCATGTACTCTGTCCTTTGAGTCCTGATCTACTTACGTGTCTGTCACACATAATCATTCAGAGATACTAAATTTGAGTATGGTTGAGAGAAAGAAGATCATTGAAAGTGCGTATCAGAAGACCATGATAACGGTCAATAGGTCGCATTCAATGAAAGTGGAGGCAAGCTCTTATTTTTTATGAGAATTTGATAGAATTATATCATTACAATTTCTAAAAATTCTGAAAAGGGAATTACAATATATAATACGGGAAATGTCGAACCGGATTTCGTATTGGGATGGAGAATCCCGCTCAAAATAGTTATTAGCCCTACTGGACTGTACTTTATAACTAATAGCGAAATATATGTTTCCCATTGCATATCATTTATGCGGTTCATATTGGATTGAAAAACAAAGGCAGCTTCTTCATTCCTCTGCTTTCATCAATATACAAACAGACGAAACACGCAGGTCGAGCAATATGATAGGGTTGTAGTGTTTTATTACTATATATAGGCTAGCTAGAGATGTAAAAATCGAGAATAGAGAGTTACCTCCGCCCTGCCTTTGGAAACGCTGATAGGAGGACATTTTTCAGCAACTGTCATATCGGCTTTTTGAGAAAAATTTCTTAGAAAAAAGATTTTCAGGCATGATTTCCTTGCGTTTGTCAAAACTTTCTCGCTTCGCGAACGTTTTCCAAGCTATCATGTTTCTTTCTGTTCATTTTGCTTCCAGTGTTATATGTGCTTGGATTTTTAGTTAAAGTTACATTTAAGAAATGACACATTTGCATTTCTTTGAAGTCTATGTGAAGCTTCCGGCATATAAAGGGTACGAGCGTGGTCATCTTCGGTAGTGAAATATGGAATAAAGCGTAATTCTCGCATACATGAAAATAAAAAGCTAGCTCCCGTGTCATTGATGTTGAATAATCAAAGTTTCAGTCCGAAATTTTCAATTATTTCCCAAAAAATTGCCGCCTTCGGCGGTGAAGTACAAAATGAAGAATGGTTGTTTACAGTTGCTACTATAAAAATCAATTTGTTCTCATTTTTCATACTGAATTCTAAATTTTATCAGTCAAACTTTTTACGATTGTTCCGAAAATGGGTCGCCTTCAGTAGCATTATCTGTACATTTTTCTATGTGTAACAAAAGTTGAATTCTAATACAGACATTCTCTTTTTTATGCAAATTAGAATTTTTGCAAATGCAGAAGAAAATTTCGCTGGCAGTAGTTTGAAAATAAATAATACACTAGAGGTTTTTACGCCAGTGCACGAAAAAAATTTTATCCAACCGTAGCTGGAGTTCAGGTATGCTCTTGCATCTAAAAAGTATAATGGACCAGCAAAGAAAATATAGCCCAATGAAACTTTCAATTGCTGATGGCTGCCCACTCCTCAAAAGGGCTCCGCTGGGAAATCGCCCAATGCTAAAAGAATCCTGGCTACGCCACGGCGTATGTGAATGAAATTGTTCTAAATATATATATATATATATATATATTTAATATCCCATAAAACACACAGCAAAGATTATTGTTCATCAGTTCAAAATCTTAAAACAATGAAGTGAGGATGATGATAAAAGTTTTAGTAGTAGATAAAAATACGCCGAGTATCAGCCATGTGTTCAATGCGTTGACTATTCCTCTTCATCAAAAAGGCGCAAGTAGTAAATATGTGAAGATGTGTCGAAAAGAATACAGTTATAAACGTCTGTCGTCTAACATCGGACTAAACATAATCTTTTCCTAAAAAACAAGTAATACTTGTTCAAATGGTTATCACGTTCGAAAAATAAAATCAGAATGAGATCTGTAAAAATGTTTTCAAATATTTGAGCCTCCCCAAGCCTAACGGCCCCGCCGCCACTGCAGTTAAACCTCTCTTACATGGGCAGATAGTATGAAGATTTTAATCAATACACGAGAGACAAGTTACTCCGAAGTAACAAAGATAATATCGGGTGTCCCAGGAATAATGAGCCTCCCAGTATTTTTAAGATTTTCTGTCTATTATCACTGTAAGTAAAGCTCTCATTATTATCAAAAGATAGCGCTTAAAATTCTCTACAAAACCATAGATGACTAGGCTCAAAAATAGTTTTAGGTATATTTGAAAAAAGACGAAAACTAAAGATATACAAAAAGCTGTAAAATGTAANCGATATTTTCTCTTTCGATATTTTTCTTCCTTTTCTTCTATATTTCTCCTTTCTATATTTTTCCTTTCTTTCTAATTCCATCATACCATTTTAATGTAGGGGAGGCTCAAAAATTTTTTTCGAACAAAAACGTCAGAACAATATTGAAGGAGGTAGAGAGGTTTTCAATTGCCCAATGCTCAAAAAGGTATTGTCGAATGATTTTTGAGAATGATGACAATTGCCCAATACTTTTTTAGAATGATAGCAATTGTCCGTTACTCACAAATATGGATATTTGTGCATTCTCTACAAATCTCGTCATGTTAAGTAAAATTTTTTAGTTTAGTGGTGTTAAATTGAATTGAATGTAATTTAGTTAGTAAGAAGATTTGCATGTACTCTGTCCTTTGGATCCTGATCTACGTACGTGTCTGTCACACATAATCATTCAGAGATACTAAACTTGAGTATAGTTGAGAGAAAGAAGATCATTGAAAGTGCGTATCAGAAGACCATGATAATGGTCAATAGGTCACATTCAATGAAAGCGGAGGCAAGCTCTTATTTTTTATGAGAATTTTCTAGGAATTATCATTACAATTTCTAAAAATTCTGAAAAGGGAATTACAATATAAAACACGGGAAATGCCGAACCAGATTTCGTAGTGGAATGGAGAATCCCGCTCAAAATAGTTATTAGCCCTACTGGACTGTACTTAATAACTAATAGCGAAATATAAGTTCCCATTTGCACATCATTTATGCGGTTAATATTGGATTGAAAAACAAAGGCAGATTCTTCATTCCTCTTCTTTCATCAGTATACAAACAGACGAAACACGCAGGTCGATCAATATCATATGGTTATAGTGTTTTATTACTATATATAGCCTAACTAGAGATGTAAAAACCGAGGATAGGGAGTTACCTCCACCTTGCCATTGGAAACACTGATAGGAGGACATTTTTCAGCAACTGTTATATCGGCTTTTTGAGAAAAATTTCTTAGAAAAAAACTTTTCAGGCATGATTTTCTTGCATTTGTCAAAAATTTTTTGCTTCGCGAACGTTTTCCAAACAATCATGTTTCCTTCTGTTCATTTTGCTTCCAGTGTTATATATGCTTGGATTTTTAGTTAAAGTTACATTTAAGAAATGAAACATTTGCATTTCTTTGAAGTCTACATGGAGCTTCCAGCATATAAAAGGTACGAGCGTAGCCTTCTTCGATAGTGAAATATGTAATAAAGCGTAATTCTCGCATGAATGAAAATAAAAAGCTAGCTTCCGTGTCATTGATGTTGAATAATCAAAGTTTCAGCCCGAAATTTTCAATTATTTCCCAAAAAATTGCCGCCTTCGGCGGTGAAGTACAAAATGAAGAATGGTTTTTTTCAGTTGCTACTATAAAAATCAATTTGTTCTCATTTTTCATACTGAATTCTAAATTTTGCCAGTCAAACTTTTTACGACTGTTCCGAAAATTAGTCGCCTTCAGTAGCATTATCTGTACATTTTTCTGTGTGTAACAAAAGTTGAATTCTAATACAGACATACTCTTTTTTATGCAAATTAGAATTTTTGCAAATGCAGAAGAAAATTTCACTAGCAGTAGTTTGAAAATAAATAATACACTAGAGGTTTTTACGCCAGTGAGTGAAAAAAATTTTACCCAACCGGAGTCTGGAGTTCAGGTATGCTCTTGCATCTAAAAAGTATAATGGACCAGCAAAGAAAATATAGCCCAATGAAACTTTGAATTGCCCATGGCTGCCCACTCCTGAAAAGGGCTCCGCTGGGAAATGGCCCAATGCTAAAAGAATCTTGGCTACGCCACTGCGTATGTGAATGAAATTGTTCTAAATATATATAAATTTAATAGTAATAATAATAAGAAGAAGAATATGCAAATTATTGTGAAAAAGCAACAGAAAACTGAACTAGTGCAATGTCCTTCTCATAAAACACAAAGCAAAGATTATTGTTCATCAGTTCAAAATCTTAAAACAATGAAGTGAGGATGATGATAAAAGTTTTAGTAGTAGATAAAAATACGCCGAGTACTAGCGATATGTTCAATGCGTTGACTATTCCTCTTCATCAAAAAGGAGCTAGTAGTAGTAATATGTGAAGATGTGTCGAAAATGATACAGTTATAAATGTCTGTCGTCTAACATCGGACTGAACATAATCTTTTCCTAAAAAACAAGTAATACTTGTTCAAATGATTATCACGTCCGAAAAATAAAATCAGACTGAGATCTGTAAAAAAATTTTCAAATATTTGAGCCTCCCCAAGCCTAAGGGCTCCGCCGCCACTGGTCGCTAGCGAATGACAAGTGCTATCAATGAGTACTCCATTTTAAAGGCTAATGATATAGTAATGGCAGAATAGAGAAAGAGTTATTATAAGTGTATGTTCGATTCTCTGAACGTTGGTCGAAAGTAAAAATGTCGAAAGGCAAAAATGTCGAAAAATAAAAATGTCGAAAACCTAAAAAGGTATCAATGTCGAAAATAACAGTTCATAATAGTAAGGATCTCCCTCAACCTCACCATCATTTTACATTCTCACCATCACCCTCATTTTTAGTTTTCGACATTTTTACCTTTCGACATTTTCACTTTCGGCCAAAGTTCAGATTACCGCATGTTCAATTAAAGATGATATATATATATATAATATCTTTTTAGATAATAGTAAAAAAAAACAATATGTGTGAACACAACCGATTATATCCATCAACATTTGTTTATTGCTTCGCAAATATTTTTTTGTTCCTCGAATTGGTAATCCATTTAATCGTTACCTGTACATTTTCTATTTTTTTTCTTTAGATCATCAGTTCTTGCATTGTTGTACTTCATACTTAACCTGGTGGAATTAATCAAACTAGACGAGTGGAAAATATTGTGCATTATATATTAACTATCTGGATATCATGCGGATACTTTTTCTTTTCTATACTAGCACGTAAATATGCAAATGTATCGATGTACCATGATAAACGAGTTTACAGATATGAAGTAAAAATTTTAATTTATGACTATATCATGCAATGATTTGGTTTAGATATCAGGAACTCGCATATCTTACATTTTCTTTATTGGGTGCATTACAGTATGGACAGTGGATCTTGGTCGTGATATTGCAAATAATAATATTGTATGGGCACAATTTGTAAGTGTGATGAACTGGAGAAGTAGCGTTGTCGCCGCCCTCAACAATGACATTTATTGAGCTACTTCATCACTCCAATCGTATCCATATCACTTTGAACAGGCCATTATATAGTACTCATATAACAGAAGAGAAAGAGGAAGACACATCGTCAATGTTAACAATGAGAAAAAGTCATACAGAGAAGAAAAAAGGAAGGGCAGTGAAGTTTAACGGTCATCAACCATCACAGGAAGATCAAAGCTTTGGTTTGATTCTGCTTAGGAATGGGAGAGGGGTGTGACGGCACGATGTGTTGTCACCTATATTACCATCTTCTTATTTCTTTTCTCTTGTATGTTTCTTTCATTATGTTCTCTCTCTTTCGCTCTCTTGATTGATCATGTTTGCGCTCTTTGTTCTGACGAACCTATTTTTATATCTGGCGCTTAGTTCAGGTTTAGTTAGAGTTGTATGTACATAAGTGTGTGAGTGATGAAGTTATACACTCGTTAATATATATATATATATCATCAAGAGAAGATTTATTTTATTTCTTAATATTGATTATCTGACACTGAGTTTGCCGAACATCTAGGCAACTCAAGGGGATAGATTTAGAGAAATAGTCTCTCAGGCTAAATCGGAACAGCACTTGGTGTCAAGTTTTTTCAGCAATATTCGCTACCGAAACTCTTGAAATTTCTTTTATCAATTAGAAACTGTTTTATCTTTCCTGCCTCACCATTTCTTTATGTTAACACATGCGTACAGAAAATTCAGGTTAATGAAAATAAATTTATTTTTATGACTTATAATAATTATTTGCATGAATAACTTCAAAAAGAATATTCTTTCAAATGATTGTCTGACGTTTAGTATCTTTTTCGTCATTACTATCATTTTTCGTTTTCGTTTATATGTATTTTGATAGTATAAGTTTTTATTCATTCTTAATGGATATAGAAAATTTTCACGATAAAATCTAAATCTTTGTCAGTAACACTTGGTTTTAAAATAGTGAGTTTCACAGTTAACCTTAAGCTTGCTACTGAGAAGAATAAGACAAATCGGATATGTGGTGGTGCCTGTGTTTTCTGAAGAAACGTAGTTTGAGCCATTGGTTCCATCGCATGAGGGGAATTCGTACTCATAAAAGTAGAAAATGTCTCTGCAATCGAAAGTACACGAACAACAGATTATTAAATAATGTTACAATCTCTGAGATACTCTGTTGACGAGTGGCATAACCGCCATTTTTCTTCTAGTAGGTATCGAAAAACGAGATTGATTGATTAACTTGACACAATAAGTATAATTTTGTACTTTGTTACATCGCATGTGCGCTTGAAATATGGACAGAAGTTCTAATATAATGTTACTTGAACACTAAAAAGTGTCTCTGTACTTCCCGGGGAGTAAAAGAAAGATGGATTTTTATTACAATAATATGAAATTTTATATCCTTAAGCCTTCCTCATTAAAACGCCAAAAAAAAGAGATAAAATTTCGTAATGGACAATATTTTTTATTTTTTATGCGATGCTGGATATTACAGGTTTCGAAAACACTTACAAGTATCTGTGCTGAAAGCTTCCAGCGTAACCAGACAAAGTTAAATGGGATCTTAAGAGGGCAAGGCTTCGAAACATCGTATTTCGCGTTACCCTAGATGTGACAAAAGGATTCCAGTATGATGATAATGAAGAAAACATTTCAGAAGTCCAATAGCTCAGGCAGAGTAAGTTAGTTCGATTCGAATGATGTCTGTAGTTACAAAAGCTGTTAGCTTAATCCCTTTGGGATCAAAATGTGAAACACGATCGATCTGCTTACTTACATTGTAAATGAGAAAATACTATGATGTCTGTTACGTCTGTGAGGGAAGGGGAGCTGATGCAAATTTCTACCTCTATACGCTTCAACACTCCTTTTAGATCGTCTTTCACAGAAGAAACTTGCAACTATCATTCTATATGGCACGTTGGAAATTAATTATTAGTTTGAAAGGAGAAGAAAGTCGTATTCTCCGCATAAGTTCAAAATAAATCGAGGGATACAATTTTGAAAATCAATTTCTACAAATCAATGTTTATAACGGCGTGGCTAAGCGTTACGGAATTTCTTTTTCATTGTAACACCTATATCTGCTTATTGATAAAAGCAGACTCCTTGAAATTTTTAACACAGATTGGGAACATATAGCTCTACTACCGGTAAAAATATTATTGATATTCTTTGAGTCTGGACTGAGTTATTCCAAAAATACGGACCGTTACGGAGTTTCGAAAACTGAAATCTTTTCTTAGGTTCGAGTAAGAGTTTAGTATGTTAATACGAAACAAAGTGACATACATATAAACGTCCTATATAAAATTTACTCAGTTTTTAACAACATTCCAGAACATCAGGTCATTCCATAACATGCATGGCTGTATCGAATAAAGAACTAAAACCACTCTTCGTTACGGAATTTCATCTTTTTTGACTTTTCAAAGAGTAGGATATGGGAGTCAACAAAATCATATTATTATAATAAAAATTCATCTTTATTAAGCTTCTCTCCCTTAAAACAGTCAGTTTTCGTTAGAAAATCCAAAATTAAGATAAATGCATGGGAAGGTAGACTGTCATCGGCTCTTTCATAAGCCACATGATTTTTTTTATACACTTCGCTTTTGGCCAAAATTTTTGATGATTTCCGTCGTCTTCTAATTGAAAAATATGCTTTTTTCGGAAAAAAATGAAAAATGTTTTTTGCTTTTTCTCTGTTTACACTTTTTTGATTACGCAACCCAAATTTCTCTGTCCATACTCGTTCTATATATTAATTTTTTTTTTCTTTGAAAGAGCATGTTAAGGTGCTGGGCATGACCGAGTGTCGTTGTTTAATTAAGCATTGTTTTTATTATATATACAAACTAGGGGTATGAAGTTATTGTTATTTTCAAAATAACTTTTTTTTACAAATTTTACGAAATGTGAATGTAATCTAATATATCATATGCCAATAGAAAGAGTAAAAAATTCTGAGCCGTAACGGATAGTTACATATGAGTCGTATGTAAAGATTTAGAGAAATGCCAGAAAGATTTATTTTAAAAATAACAATAACTTCACACCCCTAATACAAACACCTATATAAACAGAGCGCCATTTTTAGTGTTTTTTAAGACCTTCAACTTGTTACCGCTTTTTTTCATATAAAAAGTAAATATTTCAAAAAGAAGCTCTGTATGTCCTGCATTTTGAGATGCTCTTTCAAACAAACAAATAAATAAATATATTGAATGAGTGCCCAAAGAGAAATTTAGGTTCCCAAATGAGCTATTTTTGACACTGCTTTCATTGGTATCATCCTCAGCCGTCATAATATAGAGCTCAAAATTTTATCATAGCCTCATCACTACAGCTCCAACATATTCTGTAAATCTCAATCCGTTTCTGTTGCCCTGATGCACAATTGATTTTTGAGGGGGAGGGGCTTAATTCACGAGTAGAACAAGCAAAAATGAAATTTATCGAGATGCACAATTATACTTTCTTGGTGAGATTAGTTAATAAATCTCTTTTTTTCGACATGTAATAGAAGAAAGACGGAGTTTATATTACTCGTCAACAAAGTATCTCAGAGCTTGCATCATGCTTGATAATCTGTCGATAGTGTACTTTCGATTCGAAAGATAGTTTTCGTTACTTTTGTGAGTTCGAACCTTGCTCATGCCAAGGTGACCGATGGCTGGGCATACCGATAATAGGCGTGTTACTTTTTGTTTACTTTAAAATAAAGAATAAAGATAAAGAAAATCTTTATATTTATACAATAAATCTAAATAAAATCTTTATCTGTAAAAGTAAAAAAAAACAAAAAAGATAAAGAATGATTTTTGTCTCTCATAGAAAAATAGGTAAATAACTAACATAGCAACGGGATAAATCAATCAAAAAAGATTTATGTCAAGGAGGGAAGTTACTATTACATTACCAAGTAACTGACAACGAAAAAGTTGAGAGTCTGACTTTTTTCCTCCGGAAAAGCCTATTTTAGGAAAATAACGATTTTCTATCAAGTTTGATCGAAGATTTTGGGGGTTGAGGAATCCTGAATCTATAGATGGTTTCTCAGAATTTGTAAGTTTGATTTTATCATTAAGAAGAGTCTATTTTCGGCGATATAACCAAGTTTCATAGGATTCCAGTGTTTCCTTGAAAATGGATGTTCTTTAACGAAAAAATCAAATCGCAAATTTTGAGATATGATCTATAAATTCGGATTCCTTGATCCTGATGATCTTTAGTCAGATTTTATAAAAATGGTTATTTACTTAAAATAGACTTTTCCGGAGGAAAAAATCAGACTCAACTTTTTCGTTGTCAGTTACTTGGTAATGTGATAGTAACTTCCCTCCTTGACATAAATCTTTTTGGATTGATATATTCTGTTGCTGTGTTAGTTATTTACCTATTTTTCTGTAAGAGACAAAAATCATTCTTTATCTTTTTTGTTTTGTTTTTACTTTTACAGAAAAAGATTTTCTTTATCTTTATTCGTTATTATAAAAATAAATAAAAATAGAGTAACACGCCAAACTGATAACTTTTCTTTTTTCTTTCAGGGATGTGAAACTATTGGTTGTGTAATAATACTATTCTTAACATTATGGTCATTTTTTATAAAAGTAAAAATTCAAACAGCTGATACAGAACTTGTTTAACTTTTCTTTTTTTTTATGGTTACTTTTATTTGTTCTTTCTCTCCTTGTCTCATTTTAGATATAAATGTTAAATTACGGCCTGTCACAAAAGTTATGATCACTGAATAAACGTGCATAACTCCACAACTAATCAGGTTTAATCCAATGAGCTTTTTTTCTGAGAGAGAAAGTCATAAGTTTTTATTCTTAACGACCAACTTCATAAATATTCTTTAAAACTATCACTATTGACTGTAGAAGCAAAATATATCATTTTTCTGGTGTCAGAAAACAGTATGCAACGTTTTTTCCACATTTGCTTTACTTTCTGTCCTTATCACAGACTTCAGATCATTAATATCCCTTACCGCTGCTCCATAACCATTTGCTGGATATTTTTTGAAAAGTTTGACTAATTGGCATATTTTCTGAAGGCGGAAAACGGATCCTGGATCCTCGGATCCCGACGGATCCATCAAGATTCATCAGAATCCACTTTTCCTCCTTGCATTTTCTTAAAAACAAATAGTATCATTGTGTGTTTCATATTAATTATAATCTTTTTTATGTGCCAATAAAGGAACATTTTTACCAGCCGGAATTGTTTTTAGAAAACAATCTCATATATTCTTCTTTGCTGAAAAAAATACTAATCATATGTCAGTTGTCGACCCTGGGATGCAGAATTCTTGACTAACTCATTTGCGCATAAGAATAGTGAATGGCAGATAAATCTGAGATTGATTATTCCGGGTCAATTAACGAATAGTCTGTTTGGTGCTAGATTTAATAATGCTTTCAAAACATTGTTAAGATTAATCGTGTTATTTTTCACATTTGTCATCATGGTTAAATAAAAATCCACAAGCTATTTATCTATTTTTCTCTTATGAATTTATTTATTATTATTTTCTTACTATCATTATCGACTAAATATAGTCAGAGAACTATGATCAATGAAAACATTTTTTCAAGCAGAAAAATTATTTTAGCTTCAGTCACGTGTCAAGACAGGATGACCTGCTTCTTCTCCTATTTTACAATTAATTTGGTATCTTTGAAGACGACACAGATGGGTTGAAGAAAGAAAATTCTGGATATGTACTGCCCTTATGCAGATATGCACCAAAACACAGTAGTGATAACAAAACAATTAAGCAGAAAAACGTTTTCTCTGTAACTTTAGAATATCCAATTCGCTATGATTAACATTTCTACACACCGTGAGCATATGAACGATGAATGTTCCTCCATTGGCATATAAAAAAGATTAAAATTAATATGAAACACAATGATACTATTTGTATAGAAACTTGTTGCCTCTGTTTCTCCGAGATAGAGCGGCAATGGCACGAAACCTTCTAGAGTTTTTATCTACATTATGAGCCCTGCCTGTGTGCAAAATATGTGCGTCAATGGAGGTTATTAGTTGAATAGGTTTCCTCGTCACGTAAATAGAAATTATTGGATTAAACTTGGTCAGTACTGCAGTTATAAACATTTATTCAGTGATCATGACTTTTGGGACACCCTGTATTTCATTTTAGATAGTCTAAGTGCAATACTATTTGTCGAAATGCTCGAAGTTTTTCACAACACCAAATTTATATGTTGTTGGAATATGAAACCCCTACATGGATTTCTTGAAGAGGTATTTTCTGTAGTGTATTTTTATTTTTTTAACCCGTCATCGATTGTATCTTAGTTTGGAATGGAGTCCTATGTAGAATTCAACTTTTTTTGAACAAATTTCTGACTTGATGTCGCTTAGTCCAATCTGAATGCAAAAACTCTGATTCATTTGTCTTAGATCAGTTATATGCTTTGTATACTGTTATTAGACAAAAAACTAAAATTTTAATAAATGTACGAGATTCAGACATGAAAATGTCTTGAAGGTCGCTCCTTTACCTTCAAAACGATGTCGTAATTTATTAGTTTTTCATATTTGTCAATAAATCTGTCAAAATTGAGTAGAGTATTGTTTCAACATCCTAATATTCTACTTAGGTTTCGAATGGTTTATATATATTGTATACGAGAACACTCAAGTATTTTAGGAGTAATGGGACATCTTTTACTGTCAGTAGTGTCAAATCTGAATGTTGAATTCAATTATTGAAAATCTACTTCAACTATTCAATTATTCAATTATTTCATTTTTCGAATAATTGAAGTTCAACTATTCGAAAAATGAATAATTGAATTCAATTTTCAGGTTTGACATATATGAACTGAACAAGATTTGTTATATTTTATTTCTTGTATGGCCAGCCTCCTTTGACAAAAGACGAAAAACGCAAATATATGGGTATGTATTATCTCATGATTGCAACTCTACTCTTCGTCTCTGGTTGTTTCTTCAGGATCGGTATGATATCTTGGGTAAGAAAATGNGTTTTTAGATGAGTATAGTCACCATTTTTATTTCGATATTATCACAACATTATTCAATTCATGCGCTAGTGTCCGTATCAAATTCATCGTATCATATTCTGTTGACCTCATTATTTTTCACTTTAACAAAGACGAGACATTATACTGTGAAAAAGCTCATGTTAAAAATTTACTTTGTATTGTATTTATCGAAGCCAAGATTTGCTATATTTTTTAGTTGTTTTTGGGAATGAGCCCCTACCCGATTGGACTATTTCTCATTAAAACAAAACTACTTTTTGAACACCTTAATCGCTTGTTAAATACATGAATTATATCGTATGATATTTGATTTTTGAAGGCGTAGTATACAGCATGACAGAGATCTGCCATCAGAAGTTAGCTTCTCTTGGCAATATGCTGTTTTCATTCGATATATCTATCAATTATAAGTTTTTTCCCCATGGACAAATGCAAGTAGTTAATGTTTATTCTCAATAAAATACACAACAATTTTAGTATTTATTATATGTCGAATCAATATCTCCGACGACAACATTTAGACGTTGAGTTGCTTTGTTATGACTCTTATTGTATTTAATACTACAGAAATAAATCTCTTGAAATGTGCTAAATCATAATTATTCAGATCTGTTGTCTTCTTTCATCTATAAATATATCAACGATAATCATTGCACACAAGCTCATCAATGTTTGTCATCGTACGTGCTAGCAGTATCTAAAAAATAAATACAAAGAATTTCAATTAGAAAAAAATTATATAAATCCATGAGAATGGTGCAACATACGTTGTCCCATCTATTTATCAGTTCAGAAAATAACTCCTTTACATTAAATGTACACACTCACAGGGTCATAACGGTACATATGGATGATCTCATTAGCCATTGAATACTTTTTATTTCTCTTTCATATACATTCTTTTCAAGCATTCTCTTGTTTACATCATTGTACAGGGTGGTAAATAATATTATTCAAGGGGGGTAACGCTATAATTCTAAATCGAAGATATGATGAATTTTATACCAAATGAAAGCCTGTGAAAAATGGGATGTAGTGATGCTAAATAGTAAGACTTCGGAGGACTTTCGTATATCAAACTCTTAAAAACAATGGAATTTTCGTTTAAAAAAATCGTGAAAAATCATTTTTACTAAGTTTTAAGGCATTGAAAACGAAGATTTTTCCAAAAAAACGAAACAAAACTGATAAGAATCACGAGATATGACTATGACTCAGACAATAAGATGGCTCCTTTGCGTTCTGTTGTTTGCTGCACGTGATACTAGTTATTTCAAAAATTTTCATTCTCGGTCTGTTTGAAAGCTGTAGTGGAGAAAAATTTCAGTGTTTTTTGGCATGATATAACAGGTTATTTTCTCATCGATATAGTTTATAGTAAAATTCATCCTCTTGTTGCATCAAGGAAATTTTTCTATTTCAAATGGCTGGTACTTATGATTCTGAACAACAAAGAATGATTGACAGAATCAAATGCATTGTGTTTCATGAAGCTCGCGATGCTGGTGCAACATTTATCAATAGACAATGGATCGCCGACAAAATTCATCGTACAACTCGATTTGTCTCAGAGTGGTGGGAAAAATCGTATGACCAATGCTTTGCTGATTATTCAAATGCTGGTCCTAAACTAAAGTTATCACAAGCTGCTCAGGATATTATTCGTGAAGCAAGTGGTCGGCAAAGAAACAGCGGTTCTGTTGTGGCGAAGGAGATTGCAAAAAAGCAAAAAGAATACGTCACTCGTCAAACAGTTAATAATTACCGTCACAGGGAAGGATTAAAACCTTTTCATGTTATTCCAAAACCGTGAAAATCTGAAACACATATATCAGACCGATTGTGGCTTTGTGATTGGTTAAAAGATTGGACTGAAGAAGATTTTCTTAATTTGGCTCCATCGGATGAATTTTATGTTTGGACTGTTCGCAGACCAAATTATCAAAATGATCGAGTTTGGGCAAAAAGCATTGAGGACATTGAAGATGATGAAAGGTATCGCGAAATCGTTAAAAACCAAGCGTGCATCGGCATTTTTATCATTTTGACTGCGAAAAAGCTGCATTGGGTAATTAAAGATAAAGGTGAATCTTGGACCGAGCAATATTTTCGTGACACTATTTTAATGCAACACGTCTTTCCATTCCTCAAAGACGAAGAAAATGTAATCGATCCGTATAATGTGATATTTGTTCATGATAAAGCACCATGTATGTGAGCAAATATGACTCAACATTTGATTCGAGACAACAACATCAAGTTTTGGGGTAATGATATTTGGCCTGGTAATTCATCTGATCTTAATGTGGCAGAACATATTCGATCAATAATCAAAGACGAAGTTGAAAAAAAAATGTTGTCAGAAACTGGACATAATCGATATCTTGAAGACACACTCGAAATGCATATTACTAATGTTTTGACTGGCATGGAAGAAGATACTGAACTGTTTGAAAGTCTTTTATGTTCGTATCCATCTCGACTTCGTGCAGTAAAGAACGCTAATGGCCGCCATACTGATTATTGATTGTACTCATCAAATAATGACAAAATAAACTATTTTGAAACATATTTAGTTCGAACATCACTCTATAAACTGATTTTATAATATTTTGTGTCGGTAAGAAGTCGCAACTTTTGATAATTCAATACATGAAAGTCCTTCAAAGTCTCACTATTTAGCATCACTAAATCCCATTTTTCACGGGCTTTCATTTGCTATAAAATTCATCATATCTTCGATTTAGAATTATAGCGTTACCCCCCTTGAATAATATTATTTACCACCCTGTACTGTCGTACAGAACTATAAACTGGTTCTGCAAGTGCTACGAAACTATTTTTGGTTCTGCAACACTCCTTTTTATTTTCAGAGCGGTGTGAAGTGTAATTGTAGTCGACTAATAACATTAGCAACAAAAATTGAAATATAAAGCTCCCTAATTTTCAAAACATTTCCTTGTGACAAACTGCAGTCATTGTAAATCAATTAAAGAAACAAAATAGAGCATAAAAAAACTTGACCTTCAACAATCAATTAGTACCTGATCGACGCTGACTGCTCCTCCATCAACACCATCAACACCGATACAGCAAAAAAACTATATTACAAGTTCCTGTTTTTGTTGTAACTGGTGCATCTTCTATTAAATCTCCGCATTCTTCGAATACGCAAACAGCTGTATCTCCAAACAAACTCTCGAAAATCTGACAAGTTATCAGAATAAGTGTTATTATCTCAAAGCCCTGAAAACAAGCCGCACTTCAATATTTTATTCTCTGTTTTTTTCGAAAAAACTCTTTTTCTTATCGCTGTGTCGTATCTAGGTTTTAATAAAGCAAACTTTTGTATAACTATACACTTTTGACTTTTTCGAAGCAACGTCAGCTGAAACTCTTTTTCGTTCGTCATTGTGCTTTTAGCTCGCGTTTTATTTAGGCTCAGTGGTCTAACATGTGCTCTGCCTTTTCGCCCAATACTACAATCCTCACCAATGTAACCAGAATAACCTTTTCGTGACGGATTCTCCTCATTAATCAGTCAATGGTACCTATATATATCCATGGTCATTCGACATCAATTTTCGCTAGTCTAATCAACAAAACTGAATTTTATGCCAAACACCAACTAACAAAGAATTCATTATCACAACACTACGTTACACTTTCGAATTCAGAGTCTACTTCACTCACCAACTCTATCCAAGTCTTACTGAATGATACTTACGAGGAAACATTCCCAGGTGTCGAAACGCTTTTCAGTCGGGGTTTCGCACATCTTATAGCCCTTAGTGAACTATGCTTACCATTAAAAAAAATCAGATTTCTGGCGTGTTCGTGCCGAGATATGAAGTCTTTAGTAAATTTTCTCTATAGTGCCTCACTTTTGCAACAAAGCTACATTTTAAAGTTTTGATCTAAAACTTTGCATACGAAAAGACCTCAGCTAGGCTAGCTTGTATAAAAATTTCAGAACTCTTGGTCAAAGTTTCTTCGAAACATGGAACTATCAAGGTACAGATCCTTTTTCAGAAATAATACATATAATATGCATTCTTTTTTAAAGCTTCGTATTTCGGAGAAATTCTGTTCAAAAGTTGTGAATTCTTTTGTAGAAGCTAGCCTAGTCGAGGATTTTATGTAGCCGAAGTTTCAGGTCAAAATTCAAGAATATAGCGTTGCTGCAAAAGTGGGGCACTACTGAGAAAATTTACTAAAAACTCGATATCTGGGCAGGAACATGCTAAAACCCCGAACTTTTATTATGGTAGACATAGCTCACTAACGAGGAAACATTTTCAACTGAAAAATCGTTTCTGAGATTGGACTCTCTGCATAAGATAGACCCCAGTGATGTATGAAAAATCCCGAAACGATACGTGCCATTAGACTTTCTGTCCAGAGTTGTAGGCATTTTACTGCAATTTTAGCCTATGGTATGATATATATATAGATATATACAAATCGAATGATGATATTTCAACCGGTAATTTTGCCCACGAACAGGCCTATTTGTGAGTAGAATACCTTGAAAATTTCAAATCGAAAGCATTTTTCCTTCCCGAGATATTAAAATTCTAAAAAACATAAAATTCTACCATCTTTTGTGAGATGAGTGATTTTTGGAACTTTAATATCTCCGGAAGAAAATATTCTTTTGAGCTGAGATTTTCAGAACATTCTACTCACAAATAGACCCGTCCGCGGACAAAATTATAGATCAAAATACCGTCATTCAATTTATTGGTTTATATCATATCATATGTTAAAATTGCAGTAAAATGCCCATAACTCTGAACAGAAAGCCTAATGGCACTTATCCTTTTGGGATTTTTCATATCTCATTCGGATCTATCTTATACACAGAGTCCAATCTCAGAAACGATTTATCAGTTGAAAATGTTCCCGTGTAAGGGCTACAAGATGCGTGAAACCACGACTGAAAAGCATTCCGACACCAGGGATTGTTTCCTCGTTAGACGATGGTCATCCTTATTCGATATCGATTTTTCAAATCTTATACACAAAGGTAAATTCTATTCAAAAGGACGACTAAAAAAGGAATGCGACATGACAGAATTACGTTGCATTCTTTCACAGAGAATCCACTTCACTGACCAACTCTCATGAAGGATTAGTCAATGGTATTGAAACAATCGCTATTCTTATTCAACACCGACGTTTTGAAATCTGATATGCAGAGGTACATTTTATTCAAAACAATGAGAACAAAAAAGAATGCATCATCAGGTAATTACAATGCACTTCTCGGCACAAAATCCCCTTCGCTGATCAATTCTCCTTGAGGAATAGTCAATGGTTTTTCAACAATGATCGTTCTTATGCAACTTCGATTTTTTCAAATCTCATGCACAAAAGTGAATTCAATGCAGCTAAACGACTAAAACACAGTTAGCAATTATATAACTACGTGGCGCTTGTTCATCCAAAGTCTACTTGAATGATGAACTCTACTCCAGCATTAGTTAATGGTATCTAAAGAATATTTAGGATTATTCAACATCGATTTGTCGAAATTTTATACGCACAGGTAAATTTTATTCAAAATAACGACTAAACCAGAATGAGTCATCGGATATTTACGTTATGCTTTCTCACCAATAGTCTACTATATTGATCACCTCTTCTCTTGCATTAGTCATTGGTGTTCAAGCTATGGTTTGAAGCATACTTTGTAAAAAAAAATAACTCTCTATAAAAATCTTTTCAACAACTGGCTTGCAATAATGGTTCGGTATGATCAAATTTTCAAAGGTCGATTGCAAATTTTAATTGTTCACAAAAAATGTTAAAATTATCGATTTTCAATCAAAACGAAATTTTGAAACATTTTGGTTTATTGAAAATTTATTTTATGGATGTTCGTAAATGAGAAGTAGGTGATGAACATCCAAAAGGGAAATTAATATAGTTGTGCGAACAAAATACAGACAAAATCACGATAATAGATAAGCTTGAACACAGATAAAAAAAAATTTTCTTCTCGATTATGGTAGTTGCACAGACATCTTGGGTATTTGAGTGTCCGCTCGCATGCCGTATTTCCTAGAAAGAGAAAATAGGTCATGTCTATCTCCTAACTGTTGGATGCTATTCAAGCTTACTTCCTCTTTTAACATCTTCGTTCAGTGATATCATTGACTTCGATACAGTCTTTCTAAGCGACAATTGTAGTAAAGAATAACGTAGAAAATGAATCATTGCTACCAGCGCACTTGTCAAATGTGTTGCTCATTTCAGTGCTAAGATGTCCGTGTCAACACGATAAGAAGGATTACATTGTCAACGAAACATACCAACCAAGCTTTGATTCAACCATCTCATTTCCTTAGCAACAAAACAACTGCAGTTCTACAGTAAAATAATACCCGCTCAAATTCGTACGATCCTTACGAAAGTTATGTTCACCTATATCGAGAATATGTAGCCAAATTTCCACATCTGCGACAAAGTTATCGTGTAGACAATATACGAACTGCTTCAACGAAGACTAATTTCAGATACTTTTCCACCTCCAAGCAAAACAAGGGTATTTTCGACATATGAAACATCACATAACAAATGAAGTAATCGAAGGATGGTTGAGTTTGGATATTTTTCCTCTTCGAAGCAAAACATGAGCATATCCGAAACATAATGAATCGCATACCAAGAGAACTAGTCAAAGTTGTTCTTTTCGTTGTAGAATTGAGTTCAAATTTTTTTTTCTCTTCCAAACAAAATATGAGCATTTTGGAACTACTCAAGATCACATAACCAATGAAGTAGTCGAACGATGATCCAGTTCATATACTTTATCGCTGCCAAGCAAAAAATGAACACTGTCGTACCACACCAGATCACATAACAAATGAAGTAGTCGAAGGATGGTTGAGCTTGGATATTTTTCCTCTTCGAAGCAAAACATGAGCATATTCGAAACATAATGAATCCCATGTCAAGGGAACTAGTCGAAGTTATTCTTTTCGTTGTAGGATTGAGTTTCAATTCGAAATGAGGAGTAGAGAAAGTTTTATGATGAACAATGCTCTTTTCGAATGAATCTGTGAAATAACATAGTGATATCTCTACTGAATCGTTAGTATAAGATCGAAAAATGACGTATTTTTCCTTGTAAAATGCATATTTTTATCTATTCTAAGTCTTATTTCCATCATTGAAAGTTCAGATAAAATAGTAACAACTTTATATATCGATAAATAACATCAATAAAATTATAAGAGTGATATGTTTTGCTTCAATAGACTTCAGAAAACATTAGATAGTCCTCTATCAGTTGTGATTTTTGTTTGACACTATTTTTTTTTCCTTAGGATTGACTGAGAAATGACTCAATTACACAATTTTGATTTATTTTGTGATCATTTTGTTCAATGTTCTAAAAGACATGTATAATATGCATCGGACGAATAGAAGTTTGCGTTACAAATTCACTCGTTCAACCAATATCTGGACGTATATTTTTATCGAGACCTTTCATCGTATGATTAAGCAGTTGTAATTTATGTTGTTAGGGTCACAGAGTTTTTCTCTATTTTGGATCCGATCAATGTTCTGTGCAAAATGAGTATCCAAATAGAATTTTAGAGTGAGTCGAAGCTGTTCTTATCTGCACTCCTACAATGCAAAATCTCTCTCATTTTCTCAAGAGATTGGCATTTCATCTGATAAAGGGTATTGATAGTGCTAAGACACAAAAGAACGCAATAATCGCAGTGTGGCAGATAAAAGCGAGACAATAAAAAATCAAGTAACAAGATACGATAAATGTATGTTTCCACCATTTTCTTAATATAATACACGTCGATCGTTTTTGGTGTGGGTGTGGAGTGTGAGTTCGCAGAGGCGGCAGAACGATTTTAATTTAGGGGAGGCTCAAAAATTGTTTTCGAACAAAAATGTAAGAACAATATTGAAGGAGATAGAGAGGTTTTCAATTGCTCCATCACAGTGGTATAGCCAGGTTGGACAATTGGGCAATTGCCCAATGCTCGAAAAAGTATTGCCCAATACTTTTTTAGAATGATAGCAATTGTCTATTACTCACAATTATGGATATTTGTGCATTCTCTACAAACCTCGTCATGTTTAGTAAAATTTTGTAGTTTAGTGGTGTTAAATCGAATTGAATGTAATTTAGTTAGTAACAAGATTTACATGTACTCTGTCCTTTGGGTTCTCATCTACTTACGTATCTGTCACACACAATCATTCAGAGATACTAAACTTGAGTATAGTTGAGAGAAAGAAGATCATTGAAAGTGCATCGCAGAAGACCATGATAACGGTCAATAGGTCGCATTCAATGAAAGCGGAGGCAAGGTCTTATTTTTATGAGAATTTTATATAAAATATCATTACAATTTCTAAAAATTCTGAAAAGGGAATTACAATATATAACACGGGAAATGCCGAACAGGATTTCGTAGTGGAATGGAGAATCCCGCTCAAAATAGTTATTAGTCCTACTGGACTGTACTTAATAACTAATGGGGAAATATATGTTACCCTTTGCCCATCATTTATGCGATTAATATTGAATTGAAAAACAAAGGCAGCTTCTTCATTCCTCTTCTTTCATCAGTATACAAACAGACGAAACACGTAGGTCGATCAATATGATATGGTTATAGTGTTTTATTACTATATATAGGCTAACTAGATATGTAAAAACCGAGGATAGGAAGTTACCTCCACCCCGTCTTTGAAAACATTGATAGGAGGACATTTTTCAGCAACTGTTGTATCAGCTTTTTGAGAAAAATTTCTTAGAAAAAAGATTTTCAGGCATGATTTTCTTGCATTTGTCAAAATTTTTTCTCTTCGCGAACGTTTTCCAAGCAATCGTGTTTCTTTCTATTCATTTTCCTTCCAGTGTAATATATGCTTGGATTTTTAGTTAAAGTTACATTTAAGAAATGACCCATTTGCATTTCTTTGAAGTCTACATTGAGCTTCCAGCATATAAAGGGTACGAGCGTGGCCGTCTTCGATAGTGAAATATGTAATAAAGCATAATTCTCGCATGCATGAAAATAAAAAGCTAGCTTCCGTGTCATTGATGTTGAATAATCAAAGTTTCAGCCCGAAATTTTCAATTATCTTCCAAAAATTGACGTCTTCGGCGGTGAAGTACAAAATGAAGAAAGGTGTTTTTCAGTTGCTACTATAAAAACCAATTTGTTCTCATTTTTCATACTGAATTCTAAATTTTATCAGTCAAACTTTTTACGACTGTTTCAAAAATTGGTCGCCTTCAGTAGCATTATCTGTATATTTTTCTATGTGTAACAAAAGTTGCATTCTAATACGGACATTCTCTTTTTTATGCAAGTGTGAATTTTTGCAAATGCGAAAGAAAATTTCGCTGCGCTGTAGTTTGAAAATAAATAATACACAAGAGGTTTTTACGCCAGTGAGTGAAAAAAATTTTACCCAACTGGAGTCTGGAGTTCAGGTATGCTCTTGCATCTAAAAAGTATAACGGACCAGCAAAAAAATATAGCCCAATGAAACTTTGAATTGCCCATGGCTGCCCACTCCCCAAAAGGGCTCCGCGGGAAAATGGCTCAATGCTAAAAGAATCCTGGCTACGCCACTGTGTATGCGAATGAAATTGTTCTAAATATATATATTTAATAATAATAATAAGAAGAAGAATATTCAAATTATTGTGAAAAAGCAACAGAAAAGTGAACTAGTGCAATGTTCTTCTCATAAAACACAAAGCAAAGATTATTGTTTATCAGTCCAAAATCCTAAAACAATGAAGTGAGGATGATGATAAAAGTTTTAGTAGTAGATAAAAATATGCCGAGTACCAGCGAGGTGTTCAATGCGTTGACTATTCCTCTTCATCAAAAAGTCGCTAGTAGTAATATGTGAAGATGTGTCGAAAATAATACAGTTATAAATGTCTGCCGTCTAACATCGGATTGAACATAATATTTTCCTAAAAAACAAGTAATGCTTGTTCAAATGGTTATCACTTCCGAAAAACAAAACCAGAATGAGATCTGTAAAAATTTTCTCTAATATCTGAGCCTCCCCAAGCCTAAGGGCTCCGCCGCCACTGGTTCCAGCTTCATGGTTTATTTCAGCGGGGAATAAAAAAAATGAAAAAATTAAGGTTCCGCGTTTGAATCTCGAGAAAAACACATATCTCCGATACAAATGATTAAAATCGATTATCAGGTAAGAATCGATTAAAAGCGATTATCAAGTAGAATTAGGTAACAACCCATGTAAAAAAAATGACGGAAAAAATCAGATTTTAATCGATTTTTTTCTGATTAATAATCGATTAAAATGGCACGATTTTAATCAGATTTTTAATCAGAACAAATCGATTACGCAGTGAAAAATCCTCAAAAATCGATTTTTATGATTAAAAATCTAATTAAAATCGTGCCATTTTAATCGATTATTAATCAGAAAAAAATTGATTAAAATCTGATTTTTCCAGTCATTTTTTTACATGGGAAATACTAAACATGACATGAAAGTTTCCATACTCGAGAATTCTGTTTATAATTGAAAAATATTAGCGGAATTTCGATTGAATTCTTCTTGCTAAGATGACGTCATGTTATCTATACTTCTTTAAGAGAGCGAACATGAATAATATATTTCGCTAGTGAGAGAGAAGAGTTTATCTTCCAATTGCATTGTCAAAATTCTAATTATTACATTTCTCCTTATATTTAGAAACTCATAATAGAATTTTGATTTGATTGAGAAGAAAACCTGTTTGGCAAAAATTAGTGACTCTTTTGTATTTTCAGGAAATTTCTTTCCAAGAACAAATATATGTGACAAAGTTTATGTGATAGCACTAAAATTAGAATTTTGACAAAATTCTATTGAATGAAAATTCTACTGGCTTCAATACAAAAGAAATCTAAATATAGATGTAATTTAAGAAGAAAAATTCAAATAGAATAGATACTTAGATATTCAATGACATGCAAGAGCGATTGAAATTTTTCAACCAAAAGATATTTGGTTGAGCAGACATTGAAATCAGATGAGCAAGTACTTTTGCACGCTCTTTATTTCGATCTATTGATATTTTATTTATGAAAGTCACAAGTTTTCAAACAACAAAGATAATTTATTCTAATTAATATACTTTAGATTTCAAAACTTAAGTTCATAAAGTATATTGATTTAAATCGTTCACTTAATAGTTATATCATTGTGAAGATAACAGCTAAAAAATAGACGAATTGGTATTTCAAAGGAAACATTAGTTTGCTTTTATCAAAAAGTTCTTCGTTCAACTCTCTACAAACATGTACAAAAAAAACATTTGAGAACAAAAACTAAATGTATAACATCGTGCATAGAAGATTGTAAGACACGAAAATGATGTATTTTGTAAGATTATTTTTCTGATTTTGTTTATATTAAATGTGAAACGTGCGAGATACAAGTAAACCTAATGAGCACTTTTGAAACTCTTTTGATTGGTTACAATTCAAAATTTCTTCAACACTTTGACTCGTATGCAGATAAACTTTTCCTTTCATAGTGATTTCAGATCTTTTTACTAGAACTTTGACGTCACTTCATGAAATGCTGATATCTACACCATAAAATGACTTTTTCCAATCAAACATCATTGTTATTTTGAGAATAGATGATTTATCTATCGACCTACCCAACTGTCTGATACACAGTTTATGTTTCGTATAAAAATGTTAGAAGAGAACATAAATTTTGTTGATTCTACGTCATTCTGCAAGAAATATTGAAGAACTGAAATGATCACGACTAAGTATCTCTCAAATGGAAGAAAAAAGACTTTTTGTAGAACTCGTCGTTTTCGTCTCTCATAGTCCTCAGTTCATAATGTTTTATGGTTAGTTTTTACACTACAATATTTTATTCAGATTTGTAAAGAGTTGAAAGAAGAATCTATTGGCAAAAAAAATTGAAGTCTAATCAAAGTTCGACAACTATGGACTTTCTCGAATACGAATACAAGTATGAGGATAGCGAAAATTAACGTTTGATTATACTTTTATAAAAGCTTGAAATATAAACAAATTGATACTTACAAGTTCTACAAATAAAGTAATATGCAAATTTAAGTTTTGTAATATTTCAAAATTGAATATCGGCCACCTTGTTTAGTCCCTTTTTGAACGGATTTGTCAATGATAACGGAGAGTCTGAGTCGTCACATTGAAGTGTAGTATTGACATTTATAGAAAACAAATGTTTATATGATTTTATTGGATCATAAAAATATTTTACATTTATCCATTAACGATTAATATACAGAGGATGAAATTGAAGTGAATTAATTATTTTTTCAGCATCACTTGACAATAATTCATAATGAGAAGAAATATCAAAACCAAAAATCTATTATATTAGTTATAATATGAGGTAAATAAAGATGAAGTTTAAATTTTTGAACCTGATTTATATTATTGAAAAGCCATTTTAAATAGACAAATTTCAAATCATGTTGAATGAAAGTTTTTAAAAGTAATGTATCATAGCTTTGGCATCTTTTATTAGAAAAATTAATAGAATTTAATTCTATAACAATAAAAATATAGGATAATAAAATCGTTCGACTTTTACAATTGGTTGATTATACTATAAATGAATATGATAAAAAGAAATGAAAGAATTATCGCTATTAAATTGATTAATTTTTCTTTGTTTACACAATTTAGAAATATGAAGAAAAAAAGATAAAATCTAGCAAATATTTTAAGAGAATTCTATTAAATAAACAGTCTGTAACATTTCAGATGAGCATGATCTTTTGAAATTCTAAGAAATGTAAGAAAGATTATTAAAAATAATAATTTCTTTCGATCAAGAAAGTCTTTCAAAATAAAGAATAGCCATTAAAAAAGAAAATACACTAAAAATATTCAATAACTTATTGTTAGTTAGAGAAAAAACCTTATATAGTAAATTTTCATATAATATTCAACTAACTTTTGTTACATATCTATATCAGAATACTTTTTCAGATAATTTGTTGAAAATTAGCGTAGTTTATGGATATTACTTAGTTCAGTAATTTATTTAGAAAAATAAATAAAAAATAATCTCTAACTAAACCTTTTACTGTTTTATTGTGTTAAGAATAACATCATTACTTTTTATAACAAATCAAAATTTTATTTTAAGTTTGATTAAAATTGACAATATCGATTTAAACTTTCAACGAATTATAAAATGATTAGAAGTCTCAAAATCGTAGTTACATCAAATTGGATACGCCAAGCAAGAAAATGGAGAAAAATTGATGTAAAAATTTTTACTCTTACGAAATGTTTAAAAATTTTTTTTAAGCTTGAAACACATTTTTTCGTATGCAACTCGACGAGCTCTATCCAACTATGATGAAAAACGAAAAATAAAGTGCAAAAATTTTGACTTTTCGATTGTCTTATATAACTGTAGATGTCCATTATCTCGTTTGGTGCATCTCAATGGCAGTTCATATTTTAAATTTGTTAGTTTGGCAGTGAAAACTTTAACTTGATCTGAATGTCTAATGTTCTTTATTAACAGTATAAAATTTTTCATTATTAACATGATTAAGTAGCGTCAAGTACAAGTAAACACTTTTTTACCATGCGAGATCCATCAAACATCAATGCTTTCCAATTTGATACTACACATCTATAACAATAAATCGAATCTTGTCCCATTACATATACCTTATCGAAGCACAGTAGAATACACTATAACAGCAGTTAATCACCGTTAGTCTCCCTTGAGGTGATAAGACAGCTAAAGTATACATGAACGCTGCATTTACAATGTACCATGGGAAATATTTTCAAAAAAAAAAAGGAAATAAAAAGAAAATGAGAAAAAGATAAAATAAACTGCTGTTAAAATCGATTGTTTTTTCATTTGTTCTTTGTATAATCAAGACTTTCATTACTACTTAATAATAATTTCATATATCATTGCTGTTTTATGAATTTGGATTCATGCGGATCCCAGGTGAGAACAAGACTATTATTCTACAGGTGGTGCTGTGATGGTTAATTTATCTTTTATGAAGAAAAAGAATATGTCATTAAAAGACTTTGTTCTTCAAAAAAAGTAATTTCTAACTGACAAATTAAAATAAACTATTAGCTTTTATACATAAACAATTTAAATAAATAATTCAAGATTTATAATATCATCTAATTTTAAAAGAAAGAAAGTTTTAATCAAATATTGTCAAATTGATAAAACTTTTTACAATCAAAATAATCAATAAAATAAAAAAAGTTATTAGAAAATCAATTCTATATGACAGTTTATCTTTCTTTCAAATACTTTTTATCAAAAAAATAAATAAAGCAACAAAATATATATCTTACTTTATTAAACCAATCTTCATTTGTTTAATTCAATTTTTCAATAAATGATACAGAACGCGATCGAATATATAATTCTTTATTAAATTTGATTGATAATTATTGGAGAGCAAGTGTATGTATGTTGGATAAGATGTTCAAGAAAATATGTTTATTTTATGTGCATATGTGAACGAGAAATAGTTGTATAATAAGATTGAAATTCATTGGAAATTGAATAATTTTGAAAAAAATTGAGAAAATATTTTATACACTCGTTAATATTATAACCGATCTCATAATTACCAATATTAAGTCTAAGAGAACTTAACTGACATTGAAACGAGAATAATTAACGTAGAAAATGTTTGAATATGTTTACTAAGCTTCCTATAATTTGTTAATAAAAATAAATAATCATTAATGAGAAAAGAGGAAATTTTTATTTCAATAAATTCTTTTCTAATATTCAGAAAAAACAATATTCAGTTTTTTTTCAAACCAAAATGTTTATTTTTATCCACAAATAACTTCTTTTACGTTGATTCAATTAAATGAAAATTAGGGTCTGGGTGTGGATGTGAGTGCGGGTGTTGATATTTCTCTTCATTCACACCCACGCCCCAACTTGCATGACATCTCTTCCGTTTTTGACATGTCAATACAAGCAGAAACATGACGATGAAGTGAATGACGTTATTAAAACATTATAATGATGTTTAGCCCATTTTGAAACGGTTAGTAGTACTCTTTCAGGGTTTCGATGAATCATACAGAGGAAGTCGATTTTCATCTCAATACTTTTGTTATAAGTCGTCGGTCGACTGTTTAAAATACATTCTTGTGTACTTAGAGACTCAAGATTCATAAGAGTAGCAAAGTGTTACTTTTGAGTAAGGTAATACTGCGATTAAAGAACGAGCAATTTTTTCACAGCAGCAGTTGCAGCGTGTTCTTGTGCTGTTCTGTACATTTGAAGTTACTTTTGTAGCCTAAGAGTTATCAAAAGTGCATGTTTGCGGAACATTTTGACGTCATCATGATCAACATTGAAAGAGGAGAACATATACATGCAGTTGAAATAGGTAGGAGTCTGATAGAAAAAAGGAAGAAACACAATTTTCACCTCAAAATGTTGAAATTTTCTGCAATCAGTATCACTTTACTGGTTCTTTACTGTGCCGATTTTGTGAAAGGTAACAGTGCATTATATTTTCAACTAGCAAATGAAATCATTTTCCCCAAATCTGAATACCACTAAAGCAAGTTCTAGACTAAATATCTAACAGAAACTTTTCATCAGTTTCTCTTTTTTTAAGACATTTAGTATGATAGAAACCTGCTAATGACACTATTTATGTTGATCAGTAGACTGAGAAACATCTTATTCGCACTTGTTTACTATTCTTTTTGTATGAACTCATCGAGGCTGAAATTACAGCACATTGCTTTCTTACAATTTATTTCATTTGTGTCGTATTGTTAATAGTTTCTACTGTTGTCAAAGTACAACCGGTGTGGGTATGGATGTGAGGATTCGAACCAGTATCGCGTTATCCTACGCTCTTTAGCCACTCAGCTATATGCGAATTTTTCTTCTTCTAATTTCTCTCTGATTTTGATCTTGTTTTATTATTCGAGATGTATTCTATTGAGTCAATATTCAAATACTACATCATCATGTATGATCATATGATAAAATATTCTTAGTCATTTTGTTTTCAAAAAATTTTTAAATGTTATTGATGACTACTCATTTCAAGAACACATCGATAAAAAAATACAGAAAATGATTAAATTTTATCTGTTTATTTTAATAGTATTTTTCGTTGTAAATCGGTATATACTATTAATAAACGCCTGCCAGGGATGTATTAACATCCACAGGGTCTCATGACTGTATAACAGCCATGAGAGGCGCCCCTGGGCTGCTGGTAGCCACCTCGTCTTGTTTCTGGGCTAGCCCCCTGCGAATAGGACTTTAAACTTTACTGGCTAACGAAAAGGATCAGAGAAAGAGTATAAACGCACTCAAAACTACTTTCTTTGGTGGGTGGAACGTACGTACGTGCTTTCGGCAAGTCAAGAGAGACATAATTATCAAGCAATTACAGAAACATCGAATTCAAATTGCAGCTCTAAGTGAAACTGCTATATATGACTCAGGTGTTATTAATACAGACGATTATTCTATGGTGTATTCTGGTGCATCAAGCTGCAACAAAACAAAATCTGCTCATGGGGTTGCAATTTATCTAGACAAACAAGCCACTAATGTTTGGAAGGACTCAGGATCGGTATGGGAGGCGATAAATGAAAGAATAATAATGATTCGTTTAAAATGCAAACCCATCCACGTCACAATAATTGCAGTATATTCTCCAATAAACCCAAATGGAAACAAACAGGCAATCGAAGAAGTTGATGCATTTTACTTAAAATTACAACCAACAGTGGACAAAGTGTCAAGAGGTGATATGCTTCTGTTGATGGGCGATTTTAATGCAAGGGTTGGCAAGCAGCAAAACCAAACAACTAAAACTGTCATCGGACCTCATGCTGTGGACAAAATAAATGAAAATGGACAACACCTAATAGATTTCTGTTCTCATAATGATATAATGGTGGCCAACACCTTTTACCAGCATAAAACAGTACATCAAATGACATGGAAGCATCCAGGAAACAAAAAATGGCACATGTTGGATTATACACTTGTTAATAAGAAATTTCATGCAAGTGTAGAAGATGTCAGAGTGTATAGAAATGCAGCTGGTGCTATTGGTACCGATCATCATCTTGTAAGAACAAAGTTACGGCTTCACCTAAGATGTAGGAAGAAAGCTGAAAAACCACAGTGTTTACGATTGGACATGAATAAAATAAAAGATGATGATTTACAGAAGAAATTTCAAGAACAACTCTTGAACAAATTGGAAGGTATTGGTGCACAAAAGAAGACAGTAAATGAAAAATATGATGAATTTACTGATTACGTGAATAATGTAGGTGGTAGAATATTTAAGCAAGAACAAAATACACCAAGAAGAGCAAAAGAATGGTTGACAGATGAAATTCTGAATCTTGTAAATGAAAAAGCAGCTGCCTTTGTCGAATGGCAAAACCATCGACAAACAAGGATGGAACGAAAATATCGAATTAAATACTGTCTACTAAGAAAATTAGTAAACAGAAAAATACATGCTCGAAGACTCGAGTATTGGGATGAAGTGAGTGAAGAAATAGAAAAGGCGATTAAGCAACATGATCCAAGCACAGCTTACAGAGTGATAAGACAACTGAAAGGTGGAAGACTCAATGCAGACAATATGCCAATACAAAACAAACAAGGTGATCTTCTTTCAAACTCAAACGATGTAATGTTGCGGTGGCGAGAATACTTCTGTGACTTATTAAATGTTCACTCCGTTATTGATCCACACATTTTTCAACAAATCTTGGTACCTATTATTTCAACAACAGAACAAATGCGACAAGACAAGCCACCATCTTTGTCTGAAGTTCATGATGCTATCAAGCAAATGAAGAACAGGAAAGCCCCCGGCGTCGACAATATATCAGTAGACCTGCTCAAGGCTGGTGGCATACCCATGGCCAAATGGTTACATGAAATATTATGTGATGTTTGGAACGATGAAGAAGTTGTAGAAGATTGGACAACCGCCATTCTAATTCGGTTGTACAAAAATAAGGGAGATCGTACAGTGTGTGGTAGCTATAGAGGTATATCTCTGTTGGTAGTAACTGGCAAAATCTTCTCACGCATAATACTAAATCGGATACAAAACGTAATCAACAAACAATTGCTGGAACAACAAGCTGGTTTTCGTCGTAACAAATCTACAATTGATCCGATCTTTACACTCAAATTAATAATGGAAAAATCTCAAGAATATAACAAATCACTGTTCATGTGCTTCATTGATATACAAAAGGCGTATGATTCTGTTGACAGAAAGTTGTTATGGAAAGTATGCAGGTGTTACAGTATATCTGATAAATTGATTCGGCTGCTAAAACTGCTTCACAGTAAAACAAAAGCTCGGGTGCGTATAAATGGCGAACTATCAGAACCTTTCGAAATGGGAACCGGGGTGTTGCAAGGAGGGATTATATCACCGATGTTGTTCAATATATTTTTCGACTACGTAATAAGAAGGGTAATTGAAGAAGCTGGAGTAAATGGCGTAAAGTTGGCTTTCGGCAGTAGAGATTTTTTCCACACAGATAAAGACCAATTTGAAGATCTTGATGTTGTGGCTTTGATGTATGCCGATGATCTGGTAGCAATAAGCGATAATGCAACTGATATCGAACGCTTCATTAGAACGTTTGAGAAAGCCACTCAACAATGTGGATTAACAATGAACGTCAAAGAAACTTGCATGATGTCCCTCAAACAATTTAAAGAAGATGCTCAAAGAAGAGTCATCAAAGGGCAGGAAATTGATGTACCCAAGTTCGATATAACATTTCGAAATGAAAACATTGAACTGGTTGAGCATTTTCTTTATCTGGGATGCATAGTCTCGAGAGATCAGTCAATGGAAAAAGAAATAGAAACAAGGTTGGGAAAGGCATCCAGTGCTTTCAATATGCTTCGTAACACCATCTGGTATCGAAAATCCATATCATTTGAAGCCAAATTCCGGATTTTTCGTGCATGTGTATTGCCTGTCTTGCTGTATGGTAGCGAAATTTGGTCGATGACTGTGACACAAGAAAGAAGGATAAACACTTTCTATATGAAATGTTTACGGACAATCATTGGTGTGAACTTGGGTGATCGAATAGCAAACAACACATTGTTGGAAATCACCGGACAACCACATATTGAAAACATAATGAGACGAAATCAATTGAGATGGTTTGGACATGCCAACAGGTTAAATAAAGAAGATAATGAACCATCCTTAGTGAGAAAAATTATGTTTTCCTACTATCCCAATGTAAAGCGACCAAGAAATGGTGGCATAAAAAGGAGATGGGAGGACAAGATCGCTGATGATCTTAACAAATGCCAAATTCACAACTGGAGAAAGGACACTCTAGTTAGGGAGAAATGGAGAGAAATGATCAACAAACCGGTGCAAACTAAACCAATACACAGTAACATCAAAAACATCGTGCAAGAATACAAGAATGTGGCTGTAAAAAGAAGAATCGGCATACAACAAATCAAGGTTACAGAAGCACTTAAACGGAACCAGAACAACACGTATACATGTCCAAAATGTACCAGATTCTTCAAACCTCAAGGAATCACTAATCACGTACGAGCATGCGCAAAAGATTGGTGTATACAAAACAAAATTCACATGTAGCAGCGTAACGACAAGGCCTCGAAAACGGTGGGTGCAAATACTTCGTGCAATATGATGGGTGAAATCGAAACCTCTCCCTT
>CAJNSZ010001182.1:17292-33531 GCA_905329745.1 Rotaria sp. Silwood2 | reverse complement strand
AAGGAAATAGAGAGAAAGAACATGAAAGGAAAAGAACCGCCCATAGCAACAATTGCATAAACGTGTGGCCATTTTTTCTCTATGTTCGTGGCCAAAAAGTGATATGTGAATAAGGCTCATTTATTACCAAAATGATCAGCTCGTCGAGCTCTACAAACCCTTAAAGTTTCAGCCAATTTTGAGAAAGTCAATGTAAATATGGTACGTTTCCCATGGATTTACCCACTCATATTTGTAAAATAAAAGCACTGCATCGTCAGCATGATTTTCAATAGTTATTCGACATCTAAAAGTGAGACGAGGGACGATTTTTTTCTCTTTTATTTTACAAGAAGAACGGACAAAAAAAATCTCTTCTACTGGCAAATGACGATCAAGTTTCCAATACTGTAATGGAGGTAACAGTCCTATGTCGTTCCTTCTGCTGGCACTCCACATTTTGTGTATAGCAGAAGTTATGACGAACGAAGAAATGAAGAGAAGAGAAACAAAACAATCCAGTATGAACCATTGCCACATGTGCTTTATTGAGATTTCATCTGTTGGAAAAACGCTGTGTAGAAAGTAAAATTTACGCTGCCAAGGTACCCTTGTTGAGACTTTGACTCCCTCCTACTCTGCTATTCGCAACTGACAGTTTGAAAATATTGAATTCATACGAGTCGTGCTGACGATTTCTTGTTCCTATTTGGATCCTTCAATCATACGATAGAGAAATAGTACAAAGTCGATATATTAGTCATGTTGAAAGCAGTATAAAAACATATCTCAACTGTTTTGTTTTCATTATAAAAGATCATCAACGAAACAAATTTTATACTTTCATTTGAAAGAGTCGGTTAGTTATAAGTATTATGAAGGAGATGTGTGCATAAATCTTCGTCAGTGCTGATGCGATCCTTGGATTACGATGTTTTCTTATAAAAAATGTGACACATTGAAAGAAACAATCTTGATCTGACATGCCAAAAAAGTGATCAAACTCCCACAGTGTTTCGTGATGGAGAAAACAAAGTAGTGATTTTCAAGCATTATAAATAGTACAACGCTATCCTAGAGGAAAGCAAGCAAACTCATAAGAAATCTTAAACTGATTTCAGTTTTTGCGGATATATGATTGTGCTCTCTATCTAGATGTCATTTTTCAACGGTTTAATCGATATATTAGGATGTGGTAATGGTAATCAGCACCATTAGAATTATCCGGAACCTCAGCCTAATGGTCCATGGACACATCAAGATCCGAATAAATTTGAGGGACGTCCATATGAACAACCATATGGTGGAGCTCCGTTTCAAGGACATCCGCCGGAAAATCTTTATCAACATGGCAATCCATACCAAGTACCTCCAGAGACCTATCGTCATCAAGAAGGATACGGGCGACATGAATACAATTAGCAACATGGTGTACCTCCTAACTATACCCACCAACCACCACCACCTTATTGACAGTATGGTCCAAACGAAATGATCGATCAACAGTGGATCAATGAGCATAATCGAGATCAGTTTCCTCATCAGTTTGAAGGAAACAAACATGAACATCTCCATCCAGAAGGGTTTGGGTACAGGCGTGAAAACCATCACGAACACCATGGAGAATATAGACGAGATCTCAGTCATTCGCTGGAAAAACACCGACATCATCAAGAACATCATGAAGAATATAGACACGAGCGAAGCCACTCATGCGATTAACTTCAACGTCACCACAAAAACTGCATCAGTAACAAACTATTTTCAAGATACTAGTCGCACATTATTGACAGTGAAAAGTATTTACTTTGTGGATTCGTTCAAAACTAATAAACATAAGTGGGTGTTTGGAATAAACACACATGTGAGACTAAATATACCGCAATAAGATCCTGATTTATGAATGAGGGTGTGAGTGTGAGTGTGATTTTTGTGAGCTGCGGATGTACGTCTGATTACAGTTGAATTATTGTGCACCCACACCCATACCCACACCCACATTGAGGTCTTAATAGAGTACTTTGTGGACACATGAAAAACAACGTAATCATTCAACCTTGACGGTGTGAGCGTGAATTAACACATCATAAAGTCAGAAATTCAATTAATGACTGATGCAGTTTGACCACATAGTGTGTGCATATACTGTCAAGAGCAAAGAGTTTCATATTTATCACTTTCAAAAAGAAGAATTATCAAAGATCACTAGTGAATGTATTTTCATTCCATTGTGCGTTATCGTTGACTATCAATCAGTTTTTCGAACAATCAGATGAAAGAATGTCATCATTACCGTCTGCTTTGGGCATTTTCCCAAATGATTCAATTACGCTCCAGCTTGATGAAAGGATAGTGACAGAAATGAAGTAAGAAATTAGCAATGACGTATGTTTATACGGTATTGCGCAAGCTTTTCTTTCCTTTCTTCGTTTCGTCAGTATGTTGAAATAAGGTGGGTAACTCACACAAAAGTATAAAATGTTTTGTATTGAAAAACTATCAGTTTATTTTCACATCAAAACACAACTGCCATTTATACGTATACGATTTTTCAATGACAGAAGTATTATATACATCATTGAATAATAGGCCAGAATTTAATGGTTCCATGGAAATGGCAAAAACTATGTCTGATATTATTGAAAATATCTGTTGCAAAGTGGACTCCGCAAATGGTGACATGAAAGAACCGCCGTTGAAAAAACTTAAACCTTTAACTAACGATCCATCTTGTTCACTTGAAGAGCGCATGAGATCGATTTTATCATGTTGTATTTGTTTGAATCTATCCACATTACAGATGCTCCAGTGTGTCAATGGTCATTTGATGTGTGCTTCCTGTTTCTACCATCTTTTAGCCGATTGTAATTTCAAAGATCAAGAATCGCTTTGCCCCAATTGTCGGTGTAAAATTTCGAAAAATGAATGCGCTCGAAATCTGCCAGTGGAAAAGATCATTTTGGAGTTGCCGATGACTTGTGCTTATTGCTTGCATACATATCTCGGTCGTGAAATCAAATATCATGAATCAGAAACGTGTTCAAAACGACCGACCATGTGTGAATATTTTTTACTCGGCTGTGATTGGACAGGTCCTTTTCACTCTCTGGCATCTCATGGGACTACTTGTGAATATCCGAAGAAAACCGGTCAACAATTGTTGGATACAATTCGAGTACGAAAACAAGCATATGACGCAGAAAAAAAATGTCTGCAAACTGCTTTTGACCTACTCTCGCTCAATGAAATCGAAGTCAACGATCTCGTTCTAAAATCAATGCGTACGGATGATTTTACTGCTAAGCTCTACTTTGAAACGGGACGTTTTACGGCTCTAGAATGCGAATGGAAAGTACGTGCATGTATCAACGACAATGAGTCAAATCCACATGTGACAGCCACACGGTGGTTAAGCTATCAACTTGTGCTCAAATCAAACGTTAGTGAAACAATCAATTTGAAGTTTTTCATCACCAAAGGGTCCCATAGTGATCCATCAACTTTGCAAATATTACCTGTAGTATATCATTTTGAATTCAACCAAGACAAGACCGAAACCGAATTTTTCAAGTTACCAATTAGCTCGGAAGAATGCAATCGAATTTTATCGTTGCTACCGATCAAACTTCGACTCTGGCTAGTGCGTGTAATCCCAAAAGATGCTTTGTAAAAAGAGCTTTGCCTATTTTCACTATGCTTAAATAGAATACATTTATTTATTTATTTGGTTGTACAGAAATGTATGTATTTTTTATTTAGAAATAAAAAGCTTGTTAATAGTTTGAAATAGTAACTTTGATCATAATTTGTACTTTGATAAGTAAATTACAACATCAAATAGTTTGTGGAAGTAATTCATAAGTGTTTTAATTTTTGCTAATATCTAGCACTGCTATCGAGACTACGCTGCTCGTTTTTGAAAGGAAACAGTGCGTGATGCTATCAACAGTTCAGCTAATTGCCTTTTCTGTTGCAGACGTCGGCTACCATGATGAGCCATTTTCTCAGGTATTATGCTACGTGAAGAAGATCGATTATGTCATATTCTTGTTTTTCAATCCATAGGTTCATACTTTCGAGATAATTCATTCTTTGTCTTCCTTTGTCTTTCTTCCCATAGATCTTACGACTCAATACTTGGTGTCCCAAGAAACCTTTTCGGATTACATGACCAATGAATTTCAATTGTCTACACTAGATGGTATTCAATAAAAATCGTTTCCATTTCATTATTCCCATTATCGACTCATTGCTTTCTCTGACTGTCCAAGATACACCCAGCATTTTTCTTAGGAACGACATCTCTGTAGCTTCTAAACGATTTTCCACTTCCTTGTTGATTGTCCAACACTTAGATCTATAAAGGAAAACGGACCACACATAACATTTGAGGACCCTTGTTTTAGTGTTGATAGATATGGTTCTGTTTTTCAGAACTGGGGTCCTTTTTTGGAATGCTTGTTTGGAGAGGACAATTCTCTTTTTGATCTCTTCATCACATCTTCCATCTGATGTTATGGGTGTGGGTGTGGGTGTGGGTGGGTGGATGTGGGTGTGGGTGTGGGGTGTGGATGTGGGTGTGACACTCAATCGCAGTCATACCCAAACCCCCATTCGTACTCACACCCACACCCACACCCTCAAGCTGACCTTCTCACTTGTTTCTCTAATAAAAAGTCAAAAAAAACGAAAGAACAGTTAAATAAAAATATTTCTTTATTTTTTATTTCTAAGTTGTAACTCACAAATTTTCATTGAAGTTAGGGTTTCAATTATAAATCTGTATGAAACAAAGTGTTTTCAATTCGACTGATTATGTCTGTCCATTTTCCTCCTGAGATCTTCAAGCTATTCGCTAACGTAAGATGAATATCATCATTACTAATTTCTGTTGAATGAAGTCGTATCAGTTTTCCCCACTCAATATAAAGCTTATGCCTCTCTGCTGTCACACTTTGATTTGAATTTAGTGGACTATCAGATAAATTGTCAGATGACGCGATAATGACAGCGTGTGTATTTTTGTTTTGCACGGTAGTGGTAGTTTTTTTTGTTTTTCTTTTCAAATAAATTGAGATTCTAATGACAGAGTACGTCAAAGATAAGAAAAGTTACCCGCGGGTATTGGAATGGATAAGAATATTCGAAGAGTTTTTCCCATTGGATTATAAACATCAGAGGAATTGATTTTGTAGTATCTGTAAGACTCAAAATGAATCACGATAATCAACTAAATACCACTATAATATAATACTTTCAATTACGATATTTACTTCCTTACTTCATATAAACCTCATTGTAGAAGTGCTGCTTTCTTTTAGTTTTCTATAACATATACATGTATATGTCAACATGGAATCCATGACTACTGTCCTCCCCCTCCCAGAAAGTTGTTATCCGAATATCTCCTGCTCAACAAGCACTTTGTTAAAATGCTTAAACAGTTGAACTATAAATATATATATTCAGATCAGATACAAATATCACCATCATTCACATTCTCATCCTCGTCCTTGTCCATAATCTCATTTTGCCTTTCATTATTATTCTTATTCCTATAATCTTCAATATGGCGGAGAAAACTCTTGTGAACCTTGCTGTTGCGAAAAAAATATAATGGAAGGAAGTTTGAACGTTCCATATTACCGTCAAAATAATTTCATATTTATTATCCTTTGTGTTCATCAAAACCATTTCTCTTGTTTTTGGAATTGTACACTATTGCCCGTTTTTCATTATGAAAATTTTACAGCTGCAAATTGGAAAGAATTTGTGCAAGAATTGTAAACGACAAAATAAATTTGTTTGTTCTCTCTATATGACGTCTTTCCAATCCAATCTTTTGAAGTGGAAACTCTCACTACTATATCGGTTTTAAGTCCCATCACTTTATCTCCCTGATCTTAGCTAAAAATAAAAACTAATGATGTCTAGACAAGTATTTTCATCAAAATAATTTTTTTGGCGCTTTACTCTTCTTATCGGAACACAAAACTAGAGGATGATGCTTTGATAAGTTTCCCCAAAATCATCATTTGATCTCTAGTGCAGAATCGAAATTTTCTCGAAAATAATCGGTTGTTTAATGAAAAATTGACAAGTGCATTTTCCATGAAAATTTCGAAAAATGTTGTGTAGTAAGAAACATTGTCACGAGCTTTTCGACACGTTGCTAGTACTTTCGAACCAATATTCTTTTACCAAAAGATATGCCTGTCGATGCTCTACGAAAAGATGTAAAGTCTACTTTAGGCTCTCAAAAAAATAACCATGTAATATAAACAAAAAAGTAAAAAAAAACAGCATATGAAATATAGCAAAAAACAATTGGTTTTATCTACTACAATGAGTTTCTATTCTTTTTAACCGGAATAATGGTATGTAAAAAGTGCAGGGCTTTTGGTAGAGAAGCTTCTGCCCTAGCGATTGATATAATTTGATAGTGGTTTTTATCAAGTTTTTTGTGATGAAAAACTTCAAAAACTATTGATTTTGACATAACGATATTTTCGGTTAAAATATTTCGATTGATAAAGTACTAGAAAACTTTGCTCAAAAGTTGTAAAAATTTGCCTTTCTAACTAACTTTTTTATGTTCTTTCGAACTGCTGAAGCCATTTCAAAATGTAAAATTTTTCGGTACCCAATTTGGGCGGTAGTTCCTGGAGTCTCTCTTAATCATTAAAATAAATGAATACTTCAGCCGAAATTAATAATTCCTTCTGACGAGTCATCATTTGAGCAACAAGTTCACAATCATTCTTTTTGAACGAAAATTTATATGAACCATATCCAGAACCATATGATTTGATTGTCAAAATATTTTAAAAATATATATGCAGTTAGTTTTAAAAAGATAAGATTTTCTTACATCATTTTGTAATAAAATAATATTTTTATTTCCCAAGTAAAATAAGATGTAAATGATTAAATAAGAAAATTTATCTTCGATATAATGAGGATTCATCTCGAGAAGTGTTTTAAATGAAAAATGTTGTTGTTTATCAACAGATGAGATATGTAAATGTGCTATAATTTAGCGATTAATTGGTAATTGATATATATTTATCTGAATATTTAAAAGCAAATAGGCTTACTCCTGTTGTAGCACAAGTAACAATCGATGAATTTATAGGATTCCATTGTACAGAAGATATTAAATTGGTTGCTGTATAACTTAAAAATCAAAGTACGAGAATAAATAGAAGGAGCAAATTGTTTTTCTTATCTCAAATAAACATGATGAGTTATTCGATCAACAAAAACTAATTTCATATGACGATATGTAATGATAAAAAAGTTTTTAGTTGGAGAATATTTGATTAAATCAATATACTAAAATACAAAATTATTTGTTCTTTTAAAATATTATTTTAATATAGCAACAAACTTCTTTAATTGTATTATCTTCATAAACTTTCTCTAATTTCCAATTGTTGGTTTCATAAAAAAAAATCGAATTTTTAACTGGAATTGCAAGCACCTAAATTTATAAATGAAATAAATATTCATTTTGATAAGAATAAAAATAGTTACATCTTCAAATGGATTCCAAGCAATTTTAACAAATGATTTAGCAACACTAAATTAATTTTATTCTTTTATTTGAACAAAATCAATAAATTGATTTGACTTACTCAAGATCAATTGATTCTTCAATCACATATAACTCTTTTATTAATGTTTGTTGATTTACACTATAAACACGTATAAAAGCATCAATTGATGATGTTGCCTAAATGTATTCAAGTTTTTTAAAAATAAAACCAAGGGGGAAAGAGCAGATTTTAGGACTTCAAAACACTTGAACGATTCCAACCATAGAGACTTCAAATCTTTATAGGACTTCTAAAGACTTCAGAAAACTTTAAAAGATTTCATTAGATTTCGACCATAGAACAAGGGGAAACAGTGGACACTTCAGCCATGAAGTCTCATGAAGTCCCATGAAGTTTCTTGAAGTCTTGAAGTTTGTTGCTTCTCCCTTGCCATACAAAAGAAGAAGAAAAAAAAGACTTCTAAAGACTCCACAAGACTTCAGAGTACTTCAAGAGACTTCATCGTACTTCATGATTGAAGTCTCATCTGTTTCCCCTAGAATAAAACATGAATTTATTATATTATCACTAAATTATTTTCATCATTAACATCAATTGCAAGAACAGCAGCTCGATATGGGTGTGGGTGTATGGAAGCGTCGGTGTGAATGAATAATAGATCTACACCCACACCAATCCCCACATCCCGCTCACACCCTCTGCTTTTGTGATTTGCTGCTTTAACTATTTACTATTTCAGTGAAATAAAAACTTTTTTTCCTCATAATGTAACTTGATAGTTAATTTTATACAATTATGAGAAAAAGATTAATAACAATAATGATTAATAATATTTGTACAAAAAAAAAAAAATTTTATTAGATTCATCATAATTGAAAATGGTTTTTGTCAGATTTATTTATTAAAACCACATTATAAGTCCACAACCATCATCTTCAATCGAATAATAAGGTTGTTTCTCACAAGACAACCGAACTATACGATGATATAATTGTTCTATTAATTTTATATGGTTCTTAAACACAGAATCAATGTCAAAGTCATACGATGAGCAATGTTTCCTTCGAAAGCAAAAGCCAAAATCGGTGAACACAGATGCTTTCTCTGCAATTTTCTGACAACTTCTATCATCAATAGTTTTTGGCATGTCATACAGAAATATGCGTAATGAACTCAATCGTCGCATAGTTGAAAGTGAATGGAAAACCACTGGCCAGTTTGGTGGTATATAGTTAGGATAATAATAAAAAAGTAGAATACGAATAGAACGAATAGTTGTTGGAAATGAAGAAGAATAGCTCAGACAATTGATACTATTCACAAGAGTTATATTGCGAATAGCGGATAAATATATAGGAATATGTGTATTATAGTAGGACAAGTGCAATGTTTCAATACAATTGGATAGTGCCATATAAGGTAAAGAGCATATAGGTAATGGCAACGTTTGATCTGATGTATCTAATGTACAAAGAGTTGATTGATGAATTGTCATCATTTTTTGAGGTATTTCAAACACTCGTGTTTTACTGATCCATCTGTGTGGTAAATATTCATGATAAAATTCATCAAATGCCCATGGAAGAGTATACCACATATGATGATCATATTGACGTCCACGCTTCTATAAATATTAAAAATATATTAAGATAATTATTCGATCAAGGTTAAATTAATAAGAACAAAGATATAATCAAATAATTACTCACAAAAGGATCTCTATCAGTCTCCCATTCTGATCTGTCACACCAGTAATTGACAACAAATGTTGCACCGACTATTTCTCGTGGACGAAAACGATTACCACGTGGTATATATTGTGTCACTTCTACGTATCGAGGACAATTAATGAGACTGAAGGCAAAATGAACATCAACGTGACGATGATCAGTGAAAAGTGATGATGAACTAATACAATTTAAATCACTAATATCAATAAAAATGGACACATTGGCACGCCGAAGAACAGGCATTACATTGGATGATGTCAGCATTTCGAAAAATACCCATTCAATTGTTAACATCGAGAAAAATGTTTGAACGAGAGTAAATGTATGTAAACTAACCATTCGGATTGAAAGAGGAGACGTTGATATAGGTGAACGAGTATTGAAGTCACTGTTACCTACTTTTACATGTAATTGATGTAATGTGGTGGAGAGTGGTGGTGTTGACATAAGACGAACTAACATATCCATTGTTGACACAACAATACGCAAATAGGTAAGAGAAACTATTGCAGTAGTAAAGAACCAACGTGTCCCATAATAATTCATGCCTAAGTCGAGAGATCGAAGTGCAGGTAGATGAATAAGAATAAAATTTTCTATTAATGCTTCAATGTCACCAATTGGGTATTCGAATTTAAAGGAATAACCATCCTGAAAAAAAAACAGTATATAAAAATGTCGTTGAATTCTGTATGAATCAAAGCGAATGCTAATTGAATTGATTTTAGGATTTAAAATAGTTGTTCTTTGATCAATAAATGTGAGTCATCAATGTGAAATTTCTATTCAAATAATCTCTTCAACAATAACTAACATATCTTTTGCAAATCTACGAATTCAAAAAAAAATTTTCCTCAAACAATCTGTTGTAACCTGTGGAATCTTCAGGATCACAAGGAAATTCTCATTCGATTTCATATTGTCGTTGATAGACTACTATTTTGTTCAATATTTTATCTCGCAAAAATTTCCAATATTAATAGCCAGCTCTTATTCTTCTATTAACATCTTCATGTAGTTAAATCAAGTACATTCATAGTAGATGAGAGTATAGTCAACAGCAAGAACACATTCGATGACACTAATAAAAACTGGTCCATTAGAAGTTTCAAGCAATCTATCATCAATAACAATGAATTCAGCTAATACATTCTTGACTTTTAGCTTTCAATTTTCGAGCAACATTATTCAAGTTGATCTTTATCAAACTATATTTTCTTTTCTTTATTGAGAGTTCAAATTATTTGGTAGGATTATTTTCGAATGAACTTTTCATATCAAATGAAAAAATTTTTGTATACTAACATCCCAATGAATGATGACCGATTATGACATTTTTATAGCACCATTCGGTTTTTAAATGATATAGATGACTCAGGGACATATGTATGTGTCTGTGGTATAGCTGTTAAAAGCCTCAAACTAAGTGCTTTTCTACTGTGTATTTTATTAATTCTGATAATTTCTGTGAATTTAAACTTGTCTGTATTGTCATACCCACGGAAAAATTTTTATACGAAAACCGCGGTGTCAATTCGATAACTTTTGAAAACCGCGGTTCACCGCTGTTTCTTGCACCGCGTTCACAAAAACCGCGGTGTGTGCACTCGTAACCGCGTTTTCAAATATAGCGGTTATCACCGGTTTTATAAACCGCGGCTTATTATATCATAACGGCGGTTTCACATATAACGGTTGTTAGTGGTTTTTTCCGACCCGGTGTGTGCAGTTATAAGCGCGGTTAGTTTGGTTAGGATGTATGAAATGGCTATCGATTTCAATTACACTGGCTTACGTTCAGTCATGATTTAGGTTGATTTAACAGTTGATACTTGATTGAGGTGAACTAGTTGAGTATGTGGTTTGCTTGTACCATATCCTAATGCAAATTGAGAAAGCGAAGTGATAATAAATGCCGCAGGTAACAGTTATCTGAAATCATATATTTTGGAAAAGGTATCGAAGTGAATTTAAAAAAGTAGCGTTCATGTTTTAAGAAACTTGATTGAAAGAGATAAATGTTAATCAAGACATTTCGTAATGGTTATTTTGCACAAGAGTCTTATTTCGAAAAAGTANAAAAAATTGATCTTTTCACACGGTTGACATTTTGGTCACTCAAAGTTTTGCTCATTTTGAAAACGAAAACTGCAACTATAAAACATTCGGTCTTATGTAAGTTGTAGAGCTTTTCAGACTGCATCTTGTGATATATTTTGTTTTTTTAATACAACGTATTAAATGACTGAAAATTGAAATACCAAGTGCAGCCATATAATCTGCTTCACCCGATATTTTTTCTACATATAGAAAAAGACTAATTTTTTGTATTTCAGTTAGATATGGATACCTTTGAAGGGAGCTTTTGAGGTTTGTTCGTGTAAATAAAAACTCGATGTATACCTGTATCATTTAAAAACAATTAGTAGTTGATAAGATTGAATCAAATAGTAAAGATATACGAAAAAACCTTTTGGAAAGTAACTTTTGGGACACACTGTACAATTAAATTGCGAAGTAACTTTCTTCATATGGTACTATCAAGAAAATATCAATCAACATAAACTGAATTACCAGCAAGAAAAACACGTCTTTTATTTGTTCACGATAGTCACAGTTTATCATAAAATTATTATTTCTTTTTCAGTAGCAAAATAAATAATTTACCATGTATTACTTGTTGAACCAGATATGATCTAGTATAATGCTTCATACATCATTGTCTTATTACATAAAATAATAATTTGGCATAATCAATGGCCTAATCAGGACATAGAAAATATAACACTATTGATAAGAATAAATATGAAACAAGTATATCTTCATGAATATTTGTTAAATCAAAATAGATCTTGAAGTTCAATATGAATAAGTGATGGAAAACGTTGAACAAGTTTTGATGCTAAATTTGAAGGAAAATATATTTTTTTTGTTATTGATTTAACCATTTTAATTTGTTTGAAAATTGGAATAAGAGATGGATTATCAATTAATTCTGATAAAACCAATAATCGACTACCAATTATCAGATTAATCACATTTGGATATGCTCTAAAATAAAATAAAAAATTCGATATTCATTCTAGAAATATAAAGCAAACTTACTGTAAAATAAATTGAATATCTTTCCATCTAGATATATCAAATGTTGATCCAAATTCTATTTGAGATACATGAGATAACTGAACAAAATATGAGAGATAAGTAACACTTTGTTGTGCAACATTATTATCATTCGTTTTACTAAAGTTAACTAAAGCAAAAAGACACATTATATAATCGAGTACATCTATATATAATGTATAATGATGAACAAATTAAAAAACATATTCTTCTTACCAATATTGGATAAACTGTTCCACAACGATGACCGTATTATTGGCATTTCTACAATCAGATATTTGATTTGTTGAAAAGGAGAAGAAGACCAAGTAATAGTTGGCATTTTCTTTGTTATGAATACTCTTAATTTTTTAATATTAGAATAAAGCAGATGATGATTATGTGGTGCTGTTGATTGTGTTGCAAACGATCCATCATAAATAACAGGAATATCTAGATATAAGTTTGCTTTGTGTTTCCGATAATTAAATGTGCATAACATAACAAATTCTTCTACAAAAGAAATATCTCTTAATATAAACAATATAATTCCTTTCTCTAATACAAAATTACAAAAGTATACCTAGTTAAAATATTCATTTGTTATCCGAATCAGATATCACTCATACTCTATGTTTTCGCTTAAAAATTACATATCAACAAAACTCAGTATAATGGTAAATACTAACTGTCACTGGGTTTTTTTAACTGTTTAAATCAGTTTTATTTACCTTGAGGCCGACAATAAAATTTCCATCGATCAATAATTATATTCCAATTAAAATATTTTTTTACAAAATATTCAAATGAATTGACAACAATATCTAAATTTAATCTTGGATACTTTTTGACAATTGACATATGAAATAAAATTTAGATAAATGTGGAACATAATGTTCTAACATTTCTTGCCACACATGACCATCAAGTAATTCACCAGGAAATGGCCACGCAGCTTTTCGTGTCACGAGAAGAAAATAAAAATACATTAGATTAGGCATACAACGTAAAATATAACCAATTGAACGGCTATCACATCTAGCGAGAATCTCTAAATCGAAAGATATAACGTGTGGTAATATAGGAAGATCATTTTCATTAATAGATGGTGTTGAAATTGAAACACTAAAGTAGAAAAACATTTTATTTTTCATCTTTTTTGTTTCGGAGATTTTTCATCTCATATAAATATATTCGTATATTTGTTAGGAGAACTTACTTGATATTATCATTTTCAATTCGATCTTCCTGTCCCACTATGATGCCTAAATATCGAATTGTTTGGCAAAGGCGAAGAATTGATAAAATTGAATAAACAGATACTGTAGAAGGTGAACCAGAAATATATAATTTAAGTGAGATCAGGTTCGAAGGCATCGGCGTATAATTTGATATATCCATGTAATGATAACGATAATTAAGTTCAATTGAATGAACAGATGATTTGTGCATTAACATAATTCGAGTTAAGTCACATTTATCGATTGTACTTATAGTATAATCATTTGGTGCGAGAATACTAAATGAAACAAGTTTATTCAGAGTCTTAATTAGTTTAATAACATTTTCAAGTTTCGTTGGCAAACTATTTGCAACCAAAAGACATGATTCAAGATTAGTAAAATTGTGTCGATGAAATAATAAATCAATAACAGATGTATAATCACGAATTTTATCATAAATTTTTATCGAAATAACTTGATGAGCATGAAATGTAAGATGAGAAGAAACAAAATCAACTTGACGACGAGAATGATTATATAAAACAACAATACGAAGTGGAATTGATTGTAATATAGACGAAATACGTTTATTTAATGAAGTAAAACCAGTAAAAATCTCAAGTGCATGTAAACAATCAAATATTTCGAAGAAAATTTCATTTGATAAATCTTCGAAATGTGTATATCTATCCATTTGTACAGGTAAGAAGAATAAATAATGATAAAAATTATGTCAGTTAGTTTAGTCGTATCTAAATGTAAAGATTGTATGAAATGGCAGAGTATTGATAGAGAATATGTTATATACTTTATGATAAACAGCCTATGAGCAGTATTGACGGGAATAAGAAAATGAAAAATGAAGTTGATTGTTGATTCGGGGTGTGTGTGGGTTTGGGTTTACTGAAAAAAGACGCACTCATAGCCACACCCACACCCATATGTAAATTTGGTCCAAAAAGGATCAAATATCAATCATTTTCTTTTTCTACAATATATATTTCATTGTTCAAAGAATATGAAGAAAACTATTTGACTGAAATCAGTCATTAAAAGAATAGATGCGAACAATTCGGTCGTTTTATCTGTCGATCATTGTTGACTCATATAAATAGTATGCATTGGTTGGCTACAGTTTCGTGAATATACACTATAAATAAAGAAGAAAATTATATTAACTGTATAAGAAATTAGAAAAAATGTTCACTTTTGTTCGTTTGTTCAAAGTTAATACATCGAATATCGATCGTAAAACTCATATATTTGTTGGAAAAAGATCAGCAATGCATTCTCAAATCCATTTAGCAATAGCTACTTGTTGTAGTATGATCATAACATTTGTGTTTCATTGCATTAAGGAATCTGTACCATTGAGCAATTCGATTTTTCAACGTTATATAATGACTTATCTTCATAATTACTATCTGCTTATACGTTGTTTGTACAATAGAGGAATAAGTATATATTCTTGTATGATCATTCTAGTATTTATCTTAATAACTATTCAGATGATGCCACATGTGCCTATTTATTCCCTGACCGAAAAAATGAAAAAGTTGTTAGCTTTCGTATTCCCTGTGACAGAATAATAACTGTCTTCTCTCGGAAGTAAATATTCCAAAGATTTAACATGTTGATTCACTTGTTCATAAAGATACTTTCGAAAATCATTTTCCGATGTCAATGCACGAGAAGTCATTGGTGCATACAATAAAATATGAATAAGTGAAAATGAATAGCCTCTTCAGTAAAAAAACAAAAACACGCAAGTGCATACTATGTTTTCTTAATGCAAGCGAAAACTAGAATTTATCTATAAATACGAGAAAACTATTTTGGTAGTTTTGCGCCTAATGAGAAGCAAATTCTGTCTAAGTTTAATTTAGCCTAAAGTTCAATTGTGCCTAGGGCACTTACCTCAAGTAGTACTGTAATAGTTGGGTTAGACTCAAGTTTGCACAAAGCTTTCTTCTATAAGATAGAGAGTCTACAAAAGATGAAAATTATCCCATCTATGTCCTTCGTTTCTCCAAAACAGTAGGTGTGATCGAGCGGAAATCTTTTTATCGATCGGTATGTGTGTTGTCGTGGGTGTAAGCTAGGGGTGGTTGTGAATGAAGAGAGAAAACACACCCACATCCACAGCCTTTGTATCGGAAGCACTTGGCTTTCGGAGTTTTCTGCTTCCTGACTGCAATGTGATTCCACTTGTTCAGAAGAATAGCCGTACGTATAAATAAAAAGCTGTAAGCGCAATCCCTTGCGGGATTAAAGATGTGAAACACGATGTATCTGTTGTTACTAATTAAATGGAAATCGTTTTGTCCCAGTTCTTTGCAATACCTTTGTAGCTAACCGTTTATCTGATACTTTAGAACTACAGTTTCTCTCTCATGGTTTGTGATGGGCTCAAAGTCTGTCTGTCACGGTCTCTGATGAGTCCAAAGCCTGCCTGTCACGGTCTCTGATGGGTGTAAAGCCTGTCTGTCACGGTCTATGATGGGTGCAAAGCCTGTGTGTCACGGTCTGTGACGGGAAAATTACCTGTCTGTGACGGGGAAATTACCTGTCTGTAACGGTCTATGAGGGGGGGGGGGGGGTCCAAAGTTTTTCCCGAAACACTTAAAAAAGCCTTTCATAAATTTT
>CAJNSZ010001182.1:0-17282 GCA_905329745.1 Rotaria sp. Silwood2 | reverse complement strand
CCGGTTTGGTCGGGGCAAATGCCCGGGCGGTACCGGTTTAGGGGGGGGGGGGGGGTCCAAATTTCTACCCTAAACACTTCAACACTCCTTTCAGATCGTGTTTCACAAAATCAGACACTATCCCTCCTTTACTTCCATATGCATGTGTCTTTTGCTTTCTTCTTTGCCGTCAGCGGTGAGCAGCAACTTTACAAACGGGGTTGGGTACGGGTGTGGGTGGGGCGCGAGGTGTGGGTGTCAGTGTGTAGATGTGAGTGTGTGGATGTGGGTGTGCGTGAGTGTGGGTGTGTGGATGTCGGTATGTGGGTGTGACGGTGAGGGTGTGGATCTGTGGATGTGGGGTGTGAATCTGGGTGAATGTGGGTGTGGATGCGGTGTGGGTGTTGGTGTGGCTCTATGTCTTTTGTTCACCCACACTCCACACCCATACCCATACCGACACCCACACTCACACCCACCCACATCGACATCCCACACCTACCCACACCCATATCACACCGACACCCTATTAATCTTGACCATCACATACATATATTTGGAATTTTGCAGAACAAAAATTTCTTTACGATTATTTTCATTAGCACTATTCTTATTCAAGACAATTGATATTTGATTATTCAAATAATCTGATTTTTCTGAGTCATTATTATACGTTCAAACTCATTCAGTAATCTTTTAACAACTAGTAGATCATGTTATCCTTGTATATGGGATTCATCAGTTGATTTGACCACATTGAATAATTTAACAATGATCATCAATATATTTATACTGCTCACTTAGTTTGAATTTTAGTGAGCCTTTGCGATTTTTAATTATCTTACATAAACATTCAAATCAATTTTACTAGATGGAGTCATTTGTGTGATATTTACCACATCGCCATTTGTACCATGTTACAGACAGATAGATATATATATACTACCGTCTCTAGAACCTATCCGTTCAGTCTCGAAAATAGGGTTAAAATGATGCTCACAGACACGTGTATAAGGCATGGTCCAACTATCGATGTTGAATAGGATATCTTAAACCTTGGTTTACTTCTTTTCGTTAAGAGTCGAAATGGATCATTCTTTCATGTTAATCAAGAGAATTTTTTTCATATTAAGAGAATAGGAACGAAAATCTTCGTTCGAAACCGAAACGATTGATTTATCTATTGCATTTTGATTTAGCTATTGATATATATTCCCTTGATTTTTTTGTGTAAGTAATCTGTTTTCTATTACATTCTGAAAGATAATTTCATTCTTCAAGTATTTATAAAAATGTTTTTTTTGAACAACACAAAAACTGCTGGAATATTTCCTACTATTCTTGATCTTGTTGATATAACACGTGGAAGAAATTCTTTTCATAAAAATGTAATTACTCGAACCTGATAATGGTCGAAAATGGTTTGTCGATCGAACATGATAAATTTTTAATTTATTCTGTTGTTTACATTGATATTTGTTCGCGTTGAATGAATTTAATCTTTTTAATTTAGGTTGCATCTCCTTATGCTCTGCTATTGATTATTTTTTACCTATTGGTACACTGTCCTATTACATCATTATGAGTTTTGTACATCAGTTCTTTTTAATATTTTATTGTTCAGACACTTTTGATATGTATCAGAAAGATAAAATGTTTCTTATTGTATCAAATATTAGGATACGATTATGTAGGAGAAGTTGAATTTACCTTTCATTTGTTACACGGATACAAGAAATATAAAATCTCAACACAATTTCAACTTATTCTAGGAAAGATTGAAGTTTTTCGAAAATAATCGAGCATGAAATTCTATCATTTTCAATCTAACTAAATTCTATGAATCAACAAAATCCGAATTGTCTCCAAAACCTTAAAATGTTTCCACCGATAAAATCAGTGAATCTAAGCATGACGTAACATTCTCACAAGAATCAACGAATTGCAACAGAACTGTTGAAAAAATAATTTGTTGCTTTAACTATTAACTATTTCAGTAAAATAAAAACTTGTTTTTTTTTCTTTATAATGTGACTTGACAGTTAATTTTATACAATTATGAGAAAAAGATTAATAACAATAATGATTAGTGATATTTGTACAAAAAAAAAAAACATTTTATTAGATTCATCAAAATTGAAAATGATTTTGCCAGATTTATTTATTAATTAAAACCACATTAGGAGTCCACAACCATCATCTTCAATTGAATAATAATAGGGTTGTTTGTCAAGAGACAACATAAATATATGATGACATAATTGTTTTATAAATTTTATATGGTCTTTAAACACAGAATTGATGTCAAAGTCATGCGATGAAGCGCCTTTCCTTCGAAAGCAAAAGCCAAAATCGGTGAACAAAGATGCTCTCTCTGCAATCATTTCACAGCTTCTATCATCGATAGTTTTTGGTAAGTCATACATAAATACACGTAATGAATTCAATTGTGGCAAAGTTGAAAGTGAATGCAAAACCACTGGCCAGTTTGGAATCATATAATTAGGAGAAAAATAAAAAAGTATAATACGAATAGAACGAATAGTTGTCGGAAATGAAGAACAATAGTCCAGACAATTGATACTATTTAGAAGAGTTATATGACGAAGAGCAGATAAATGTATATGAATAGATCTATTATAATAGGACAAGTGCAATGTTTCAATACAATTGGATAATGCCACATGAGGTAAAGAGAATATGGATGATGCCAAAGTCTGACCTGATGCATCTAATGTACGAAGAGATGATTGAACAATTGTCGTCATTTTTTGAGGTATTTCAAACACTTGTACTTTGGTGATCGATTTATGTGAAATATTTTCGTGAAAGAATTCATCAAATATCCATGGAAGAGTATACCACATATGATGATAATATTGACGTCCTCGGCTCTATAAATATAAAGAATATATTAATATATTGTTTGATGAAACTCAAATTATTAAGAAAAGAACAAAAATCTCATTTTCATTGATATCTTATTTTCAAATAAAATGCAAAGAAATCTAATTGAATGATAACTTACAAAAGGATCACCATCAACGAGCCAACGTGATCTGTCAGACTGTCGATTAACAACAAATGTTGCACCGATTATTTCTCGTGGATGAAAACAATTACCATGGGGTATATATTGAGTTACATTGATATATTCAGGACAATTGATAAGATTAAAAACGAAATGAACATCAACATGACGATGATCAGTAAAAATTGCTGATGAACTAATACGATTTAAATCATTAATATTAATAAAAAGTGACACATTAGCACGTCGAAGAACAGGCATTACATTGGACGATGTCAGCATTTCAAAAAATGTCCATTCAATTGGTAACATAAAGAAAAATTTATGCAAAAGAGTAAATGTATGTAAATTAACCATTTGAATCGAAAGATTAGATGTTGATATAGAAGAATGACTTTTGTAGTAATTGTTACCTAATTTTATGTGTAATTGACGTAATGTGTTGGAGAGTGGTACTGTTGAAATAAGACGGATTAATATATCCACATCTGGTAAAGTCAGACGCAAATAGGTAAGAGGAACTATTGCAGTAGTAATGGGCCAACGTGTCCCGTAATACTCCATGCCTAAGTCGAGAGATCGAAGTGCAGGTAAATGAATAAGAAGAATATCTTTTATTAATAATCCCATGTGGCCTATCGGATGTTCAAATTTAAAGGAAAATCCATCCTGAAAAAGAAACAGTACATCAATATCATTGAATTATGAATCAATGAGTAATGCTAACTAATTTTTTTTGTGGTGAGATTTAAAGTGACAGTACTTTGATTTAGAAAAGACTGTCAAAGTGAAGTTTGTATTTAAAGCAACACTTTTTATTAATAATTAATTTCAGTTCTTTTGAAAATCTACAGATTCATAGAAAGTTTTCTCAAAACAATTTTCTGTGACCAATAGAAATCTTCAGACTCTTGTAACAATTTTCATTTCTATTCTACATACATATCATTGAACAAAAACTATCTTGTTCAGTGTTTTATTTCACAGAAATTTTCAATCTTATTAGCTTTGCATGTATAAATATTGGCAATAGTTATTCAAGTAAAGTACTTGTCAAGTATATTTAGAACTATTAAAGATAGTTTCGCAAATTTCAAAATAAAATTGTTGAAAACTTAGAGAACATTGTGATAACCTTTGTTCGGTTTACTGAGTTAACTTCACTATTTAATTATACGTTCTTCTTTTATTAAGATATCTATAACTCAAAATTATTCAGATATATTCCAGAATGTGGTATGTTCTTTGATGATTTGATTATTTCTGTTGTATTTTTCTCAATGAAAGATCTACTTTATATTTCAACATATGAATAGAAAGGTAAGCTTTAGTATTTTATAGTTACATGAATCATAGTTCTACAAGAATTTTTTAATCAAATACATAAGTTACATAAGTATTTGTATATTGAATAGCTCTTGAAAGCATCGAAGTCGATATTTTTTTTATTATTTATTTTATTGAATCTGACAATCTCTGTCGAATGAAATTTGATGATATTTTTATACATGTTTCTTTTCCAAAAAAAGTTCTTTCATTAAGAACAATGAATCTAGGTTTTCTTGTCACCTCATCTGTCACATATTCTATTCAAATTTCGATCAGTATGAAATTTTCAAAAAATAATAATAATTTATGTTTTACACAGTCTATTTATATACACAAATTCTTTTTTTTTTAGCAATATTGTAAATAAGCTTGAAGGTAAAATAGAATTACGTTTTCAATTCTTATTTAAACGATTCCACTTACATATATTAAAACAAACTGCTGACACTTACCGGAACCAGCCTTTCGTTTGATTTGATGATGAGATGAGCGAGTGTAGCTGCATGAAGCAAAAGAAATTTTGAAAGGTCATCATGATTGTAGACACCAATGATACGTAAAGTTCTCAAACGAGGTAGATAAGGCCAATGAGTTAATTGAAGTGGAGATGCATCACTATCAATTGAAAGTGATTGAACATAATTCAATTGAAGAAAACGAAGAATTGTATTGAATTGTTGATAACGTGCAAGTGATAAGTTAATATAATGAAAAAAACCTCGTTCATTTATTAACATTGTTAGACGATGATTAAGATGAGTAAATCCCCATAGTATGTCGGTAGATGAGAGATATGAGAAAAGCTCGATTAATACTAGATCAGGTAAATCATCGAAACATGTAAACAACGCCATATGTTGATATAAACGACTGTTTCTGCATTTTTATAATTACACTCTCGTTTTTTATATTCATTGACGGACGAATATTTTTTTTTTCATTTCTTCAGATTAACAGTCCATATAAGAAATGACAATATATGTTAAATATGATCGTTACCGTGGAAATAAAACAGTGATGAATCAACGAATTTTCTTTTTTTCTTACGTTCTATTTCATGAGATAGACATTTCATTTTGAAATAGTTGCTCAACAATTGAATGAAAAAATTTTCAAATTGAGATAAAAACATCAAATCTCAAACTACTGTTCAAATATATTTGTAGTTTAATGTGAATTAGATTCAATGAAGGAAGAAAAGAAATCTTTTTGAAATAGATTCGAGTAGCTCTAAACTCGCTTTAGTCGAACCATTTTTTTTTTCAAAATTGTAGTTCGAAATGGAAAAGAACTAAATTATTTGTCTATTGAATTTGATTTTAGTCTTTGATATTTATTCTCTAATTCTTTTCGACTCAGTAGTCTATGTGCGATGACATTTGTAATAATAGATTTGCTTTATAGATCTGTGTAGAATGATAAAACTAATCCGCCACAAATACAAATACACACACACTGCACAGTTTTGAAAAGAAAAAAGAAAATCTTTATAACGTATTAATTTCGCCCATTATATTGTTACGTCGATTTTGACATTTTTTTTCACCGAAATTTCTTTTGTTACATGAAAAAAGTTTCAAAAAATTTTTTAATCAATTTGAAAAAAGTCCATTTAAGGTGCCCTCCCCCTCAGAAACGATTTCTCACCTAAGACGGGCCATTTGGGCTGAAACTTTCAGGAACAAGTGGCCTGGTGAGATATACTTGTGATAAAAATTTCAGCTCGATACACCCTAGTAGATCGAACTTACGGCCTGTTTTCATACCTCTCAGGAAAATGGGAATCACTCAGTCGTAGTAAAGGCTAGAGAGCTCGGGGTGGCGTCAGATTAAAGCTAGTCTCTGTGCACAACTTTTCATCAGAATGATTTTTGAAACTCCTTTCCATTCATTTTTTATGACAGTTTTACTGGGCAGATCTGCAAAGGCACGTCACTCGAGCGACAGTAAATCCCACTTTTCTCATCCCAGGAGAAATGTATCAAAAATCCGTCTGATGAAAAGTTAGCCGTGATTCAGAGCTTTAAAAAAAATGTATTGAATAACACCCAAGGTCGGGATAGAGTGATTCCAATTTTCCTGCTGAGAAACCGTACTCTGAGAAAAACGCTAAAGAAGTTTTAGAAATGCGTTTTTCCGTTGAAATTCGAAAAAAAACATATTAAAATGGCATATTTTCAATATATTTCATTGAACTTTTTTAAAGCGCATAATAAATGCAGTTAGCTAACGTCATCTATCATGTGCAAATAGTATTGCTCTCCTTCTTTTCGGGTAATGCACGTATAGCACAATATTTCAGGATACGCTGATTCACAGCTCTTTGGATAAATTAAGGGAGGCCCTTTAGAAAATCCAATCTTTCAAAAAATATCGAAGTTGAGTTTTTATCATAGAAAGATGCAGCAAAGGTTCCTCTTTCAGAATATCTATGGCTTTTTGGAAAATGATCAGATTTTCAAAGACTTATCAGATGATACTTTGATTCTACCACCATACAGGGTTGGAAATAACATTTTGCTAGGGGATACCCATTGGTGGGCCATCGTCTGATATGGAGGTGTGGCAATAAATAGTAATGCCTAGTTTTTTTTAAAGAAAGACATGTTTTGGATGTGACGTATGTATATATACAGATAGATATATGCCACTAATAGTATTTTCAGGTGTGGCAATTGCCACCAATTGCCTTGTGGTGGCCCGCCGATGGGGATACCGCTATAATTTCAAATAGAAGACATAATGAATTTTATATCAAATGAAAGGTCGTCAAAAATGGGGTTTATTGATGCTAAATAGTAAGGATTATGAAAACTTTTTAATATCGAACTTAAGAAACTTTCAGAAATTTAATACTTTTTTGCGGTGAAAAAGTAAAGTGCCAGTAATTGAAAAATGGATTAAAATGTTTTCCTTGGATATTTTTATATGGTTCGATAGAGCTCGTCGAGCTCTACAAACTGTATATATTTAAAAAATTTTGAGTCTTTTTTTGTGATAAAAATTTCAAAAAACTATTTGGAAAATCTTAAAAAATGTTAAAAAAGTCATATTTTTGATATAGAAGAAAAACACTCGAATTTTCAATGAAATTTCCTTTTTTCTGATTATTTTTATTTCCTTAGATGTTTCGAAATATATTCATTCGATGCAGTTTTTCACTCTGCATTGAATGAGTATATTTTCAAATATTTTACATTAAGAAGAAAAAAAAAACTTATTTATTGTTTCGAAAATAATTCAACAAACTGAATGAAGATGAAGTTCATGAATAAATAATCCATATGTTGAACGATTGTCTAATAATGTTAATGCATCATTACCACAAGCAATTCCATCATCAACTAATTAAAAAGAAATAAAATTCTGAAGAAAAGAAAAGATAAAGAAAAATACTTGGATGAGTTGATCCATTCGTAGTAGCTTCTCTACAAGCATCAGGAATTGAATTAGGATGAGTACCATTTGATGAAAGAGTTGGATAAAGTAATTCTGGTACTGTATTAATAATAGACCAATCAATTTCTCCTTCCTAAATAAATAAAACTATAAAGAATTAAAAACTGAGAAGAGATTTGTACCGTATCAAAATCAATAACATCACTTTGATTTGCTGTTTTTTTAATTTCAATTCCTTTAGTTGATGTTGTTATATCATCATTTAATCCTAGAATAATATTCGCTTCTTCTTCATTAACTTCTGCTGCTTCCGTAAATTTATAATTTAATGATAGTCGTTCAACACTAACCGGCATATGACCACCAGTTCGCCATTGATAAGCTGTTGTATTTCCATTTTCAATTAAATATTTAATTAGAGGTAAAAATTCTTCATTACTAGATTTCGAAGATGAATGAAAATGTTTCATAAATTCTCTATAAAACTCAATAGCGGATTTTAATGATGGAATTGAACTTTTATCTCCATTCGCTAATTCTATGAATATACTTGGTAAATATTCAATATGTTGAATTAACTCTCGTTGAACATTATTACCCTAAATTAAATAGAAAATAAAATAATTAAATAAAATAATGAACGAACTAACTTTAATTGACATATCATTACATAATTGTGCATATTGTTTTCAATAAATATTTTATCTAATTCTGTATGACGTGTATGACATTCTTCTCCAATTTGTTGATATTTTTCAATTTGGTTTTTTTTTAATGCAGAAATTTCAAAAGTAACATTTTGTTGAAGAATTTGAGCAGATTCAACTAGAAATTAACAAACAAATTTTATTCTTTTTTTCTTTAGATAGAACAAAACAAGATAAACAGAATTCTTTTTATAGTTTGAAATAATTATTCGCCAATCCTAAATCAATATTTTCATATGAAATATAAAAGCATAAAATTGTATATAATACTTTCATTCGTTGTGATAAATACATTCCAAGCATATTGTTACTTTCTTTTTCTGTTTCCTTTAATATTTCAACAATTTTTAGACAACAAAAATAATCCAAATCTATGGAGAAAAACAAATTCATAAACCTAAAAGAAAAATAATATTCATACATGAAGAGTCAAGTAATCTTTTGATTTCATCATGTTCCGGCATATCTAAAATAGCTTGTTGAATTTTCGCTCGAATAGCCCCTGATTGTTCATTCCAATCTTTTTGACAATGACGACGATCGACTAACAAATATATCAAACAACCAAATTTATTATTAAAAAAAAGAAGAGATCAAACAACTGACCAACAAGTTTTGTAAGATGAATATCGATAGTGCTATCATCAATAATCGTTGTTATATCTTCAAATAAAAGAAAAACTGAATTGAAATCTATATGAATTTTATAATTAAAGATAGGGAATGACAAAATATTGGATCTATCATCCAATATTTTCTCAATTTATTAAAAGAAATTTAACAAAAAAAAGAACCTAAAATAGAATATAAGCTTGAGGATATTTGGCAATAATTAAATGTTCTTAATATGTAACTAAATATTTCATATTCATTGTTTGATAAAGCTAAACGAAAAACAATGAAAGAAAAAAAAATTAGTTGAAGTAATTTGTTATCATATTCTTGTTGTTGTGATGAAGATTTTTCTTCAATTTATTTTAAAAGTAATTTCCAAACACGACCATAAGAGTTTTTAATTAAATTATATTTATAAAAAAAATTTGATAATTTTCCATCATTAATATCAACATGTTTTTGTAATGTTTTAAGGATATTTGTTAAATATCCTGACGTTTCATCATGGATTGTTGATAAATTACATAAAGCCATTCCTAATGATATATAAATATCAATAAACCAATTTCGACGTTTTTTTCATATCACTAAAAGATGCGAAAAATCATTTAAAGAAAGTGTTTTTTTTAGTAAATACTTTTTAATAAGTTGAATATCTTTTTCATTTGATGTTGAATTTTTTTGTCCAAAAAATTTTAAAATAAGATCTTCATCAAATAAAGGTAAAAGTTTGTCTTGAATAAATTTAATAATTTCATTTAATTTTTCATCTTTTTTCTCATTTATTAAATTCGATTGTCGTTGTTTTAATTGATTTTAAAGTTGTTGAAGAGGAGCAATATGTAATGGAATGTAATTATTTAAGTCTTGTTGTTCACTTATTAATTCTTCATATAAGTTTCCTTGATCATCATTTAATCTTTATTATAAAAATAAAAAACGAAAATAAAAAATAATTGTTTAAATACTTTGGAATCCAAGAAATTTTTAAATCTTGTAATGCGTCTTGATATTGTTGATCTTTTTGTGCTTGATTATTTCTTGTTTCTTCTTCAATTGTTGTCGCAGATGGATTTATTTGTTTTTTGTTAGTAGTACTAACACTATTATCGGATTTAAAATAAAAAGCAGGTTGCCATTTTTCGAATAACTTTTGATAGGAACGAGATAGAGAGCTGCGGTTTTCACCGTTCGAAAGAGCAGGATCTGGGCACCGATTTCATATAAAAACCAAAGGGATAGTATCATATAAAGGTACAATTAATTAGCTATGTATCATCTCCAACTTTGCCATTTCCATAAACTCTAATATATATATTTCTTGTTCAGAGATGGATTCGATAGCCCTGACGATGTTCTACAAAACTACGCAAGCCGCAGGTCTCTATCATTTATTGTTTGGACAGGACATCAATTTTACGAAAAAGGACAGTATTGCATTTTCACATGTTCTAATTAGTTCTTGGAATGTGGAAAATGTATAGAAAAAATAGGTTATTTACTACGTCCAACATAACAAGATAGTTGACTTCATCTCGAAAAGAGTATTTCTGGTTTAGTCAATAAAATGAGTCTTCAACTCGAGATACAAATCGTAATAAAGCTGAAAATTTTGCGATTAAGTAGGTTTTTCTGCTGCTGACGATGTTCTAAAACTGGTTATGACCTGTTCATGGAACGAGTTCTAGGACAATTGTGATAGTTGAAATTTTCCAACATATTATATTACATTATTCCCAACAAGATGTATTGGATTTTTCTCAACGTCTTGTCACGTGCTCTATATTGGAGTTTGCCAATATAAATTCATTTACGTGATACTTGGTATTCTCCAACGTATATAAATATTTTTTTTCTTTCTTTGTATATGTAGTGATCGCCATGCTGTAGGTGAGTACGTTCTAATCTTTATTAATAAGCTCAAAAGATCAAGAGAGACATTTATCAGGATTTGATTCTGTCAGACGCTTTGGATTCGTGTGACCTTTAATTTTGCCAACTTTTACTCGACAATGCCAAAAGGAAAAGAGTACAACAAAGAAATCAAGCAGTTGATGTTTCGAATAATCAGCTTCGTGAAAAGTGAAAAGGACGGATTTCAAATTCTATTATTCAATACAACTGGTCGCTTAACAGCAATGCTTGGAATCTCAGAAAGATCAGTCTTTCGATTGCGAGAAGAAATGGCCAGTTTGAAAGAAAATGAAGAACAAGAAAAGAAAGAAAAAAGACAGTTGAGAAGTCAAACAGCTTCCATAGCAGCAATGTCAGCGAAGCGGTCACACAAGAAGAATAACGTTACTGTGGTCGTCCCTACACCGAATTCTCCAAAAAAGAAGAGAAATAGTGGGAGAAAAGCAATTGAACTAACCAAATTTGAGCAAGACAATATTCGGTATTTTTTAAAACAATGATTAAATATTTGATAAGGTTTTTCCGATTGGGTACCAGTTTCATGCAATTTTAGCTGAAAAAGTCTATCCGACCACTGAAAAAATTCTCGTTCGACTGCTATATGAAGATCCAGAATTTCCAATTCAAAGCAGAGCAACACTTTTGCAATGAATGAAAAAGCTTGGTTTTCGTTACAGGCAAACATCTAAAACATCTATTCCTCTAGACTCGGTAAATTTTATGGCCCAGCGAGCGAAATATTTTCGCTCACTCGATGATCTTCGCAATAATGGAACAATAGTTTATTTCCACGACGAGACTTGAGTCATGGATGGTGAGGAAAAGAGAATGATCTGCATTGATTCTGAAACAAAAGCTGGTCGTTTCAGACATAATGATGCGAGAGGTATCGGTGTTCCCTTATAATTAAACAACATAAACGCATATCATAAAATTGTATTTCTTACGAGTTCGCTTAGCTATTTCAGCCATGATCAGCGAAAATGGGTTTCATTTGCCTACAGTCAATATTTTCAAATGTGATCAAGACCATTCTATGGACGGAAACCATTTTGTTGACTGGATTTCAAGGATATCATCTTTTCTCAAACATCAACATGGTAATTTAAAAATCAAAGTGGCAATCTGCATCTAAGTACCCTATTTCTCTTGATATTCAAGGATCTCAAGCCAGAATTGTGATTATCATTGACAATGTTACGTGGCATTGTCAGATAACTGAAGAGACAAAGCCCCCCAAAAATAACCTGGAATAAACAAAAGATTATGGATTGGCTCGATGCGTTCANTCATTTTAAGCTGATATACCAGAAGATACTTAATCTAGCACAATAGAACGATTTGCGATTCATATGAAAATTATCGCGGTAGAAATTTCACAAATCGACTGATAAAAAATGCTACAGCTTTTATTTATTTTTCAATCTGTTTCTGTTGAGGAGGGATTGAAGTAGAGTCACAAAAAAACAGTATTAGCTATTCGATAAATTAATAAAAACGAATCATTGTTAATGTAGAGTGTTTCAAGAGAATTCATATGGTAGAAGATTCATTTTATTTCAAAACGAAGCCACGAAAATTTAAAAATAAAGTTTATTGCGGTTCTTTCAAGCCATCACGGTGTAACTAGAAGGATCGCGATTTTCTGTGGCGAAATCTCAGTGTTCTATATCGCGGTTAGTAACGCTTTTAGAAACCGCGGTTTCGCGTATCCGCACCGTGATGTACTACACCGCTGGCAGACACGGTTTTAAAAACCGCGTTTGTCACTTACAGGACCGTGATTCAGGAAACCGCGGTGTTGCTGTGAAAAACCGCCATGCATATCGAAGTGTAAAGTAATGTGTAAGGACAGTCAAGATGTCGTGCCCCATTTTTTCTGCCAAATTTTTCGATCATTACACAGATAATTCATCTGACTCTACGATGATACTTTGTGGAAATGGAGCTCGAAAGGGTTCACTTCACTGCCCCTAAAAGGGCACCATGCCTGAAAGCTTCAGATTATGGTCGGCATGCTGGAGTCGGTTCACTCTAGTGTGTCGGGAAAAACCGCTCGAAACCGCGACCTGAAAAACCGCGGTTTTGAGCGGTTTTAAAGAAACGCATAGATGGTCTGACTCTCGCCATCTGAAAATACCGGCTAAAACCGCGGTTTTTAATACCGTTGCCTACCGCGGTTTTTTTGAAAATTTTTTTCCGTGGGTAGAAGTTTGTTTTGTTTTTTTGAAAAGTGACTTCACTTTAGCATATAAATAAAAGAACAATCAACTTATCTTTTATAATATCTTTAACATATTTATTTTTTTTTTATTCCGATCGAAATATTTTAATAAGAATAAGTTTATCTTGGACACAATCCTTTGATAGTCACATAATTCTTACTACAGTTTTCTTTTTATTTCGACTCAAGACATTTAGAACCAATTTAACAGAACAACCCTTCAGCATTTTCAATGTTTGCTCCAACAATCTCCTTTCTTTGTAAAGCTTTGCATTTGTTAAAAAAAATTGTTGACACTTACGGGGACCAATCTTTCATTTGATTTGATAATGAGATGAATGAGTGTGGCTGCATGAAGCAAAAGAAAGAGCAAAAGATCATTATGATTGTATACACCAATAATACGCAGAGTTTTCAAACTAGGTAAATAAGGCCAACGAGTTAATTGAAGTGGAGATGCATCATTATCAATTGCAAGTGACTGAATATCATTCAATGGAAGAAAATGAAGAATTCTATTAAATTGATAATTACGTGCAAGTGATAAGTTGATATGATAAAAAAGACCTTGTTCCATGGTTAACATTTTTAGACGATCATTAATATGTGTAAATCCCCAAAGAATATCGAGAGACGATAGATATGAGAACAACTCGATCAATACTAGATCGGGTAAATCGTCGAAACGTGTAATCAATGCCATATATATTCGTATAAACGGTTATTTCTGCATTTTTATAGCTATGCTCTCTTTTTTATATTCATTGACGGATGTATTTTTTTTTTTCATTTCTTTATATTAACCGTCCGAAAAAGAGAAGACAATGTATGTTGAACATGGCCGTTACTATAGAGATAGCGACGAATGAATGAATATTCCTTTTTTTCTGTTGTTTCGTCAGACATATCATTTTCGAAGAGTTGCTTCACAATTGAATGAGAAGTTTATGAAATTAAGATAAAACAAGGAAATGTGTAAACTACAATATTGTGCAAAAATAATTCATCACTTTTTCGTCTCATGTTTTTCTGCTATAAGAATGCGTTCAATAGCCGTTAATAGTTTAAAATAATAGTATATTTAGTTGTCTATTAGAGACATATGATAGAGATCTGAAACGTCGTTTTATTAATTTGGTAGAGTAAGTCAGGGTAAATGTAGACAAAAAATTAATGAGCTCACGAATATTGCCTATAACTTTTTTATGTTTCATTTTTTTGAAAAACTTTCTTTTCAAGACACCTAGCTGAATCTCTCCTCTATCGACTGATGAAATTCGTTTCTCAAAATTTTGTGAGTATCGCTATCTACAAGGTGTTCTTTGAGAGTTACTTTTCGATTCTACATTCATCACATTTGGGGGAAATGTAGAATCAATGCTGGTACTATTGGGGTGAATGTAGAATCTCAGCTATTTTCTACATAATTATTAAAATCTAATTTTTAAGCGTTTAATATAATATTTTTTGGTGATTTTTTCACCAGTTGATAGCCCAAACTCTTTTCTATTGCTCTAAACTAGTCTTACGATTATAAGTCAAGACTGGTTTTTTTATAAAGCTTGCAAAAAGAGCTCCAAAAAAAAAAATTTTTGTCTACATTTACCCCATATGGGGTGAATGTAGAATCATCATTACGCGTGTGGGTGAATGTAGACTCGCAGCAGATTTTGCTGGACACACTAAAACTCAACTTTTACCAAATCCGTAAGGAATTTTAAAATACTCTCAGCAGCAAAGTTGTTAAGAATGATGAGCTTAATCATTCTAAAGCTTTTCAAAAATCAGTTTTAAGTTTCCATATGTACTTGTACTTGTTATATGCAAATGAAAGATCAAATTTAAGCTTGAAATGACGATTTTTGAACTGAATTTCACCAAAACGGCAACTGATTTAATCTTTCACACTCATCAGTGGACGTCGAAGGCTATGCTAACATCTTCTTTCGCTATAAATTACGGATAAACGTGTTTTATTCTAATTAACAACAATTTTTAACTAGATTAATTATTGACTTCATTTGAATTTCATTATGGAAATTCGGTTTTAGTTCAATAATGAAACATACGCAGATTACTATTGTTTAAAAACAGAATTTGTAATGATGAATCCTAGTATCTGACAATAACCTGAGGTTTGTAGGTGAAACGAGAGCTATATCATTTGATTAATGATCTATAGGTAACAGAAATTGTTTTGGAAGAAGCTTTTCTGTCGGAAAGTGATTCACTTCTTTGTTATGAAACAAGGATAAATGTATTGGAAGAAGAAGATCATATACATAATTATTGTTTGTCCTGACTGTCCTTCTTAATAAATTGGAAAGAAATTCGGTTGCATATTTCTAGAGAAGATAAGTTAAAAGAGAATCATAGTTTATGGTTAGTTATTGATAAGACAATATAATGTCGTTAAGACTACTTCTATACTCGATGGATTTTCTTTAGATAAATTTACTATGGGTGTATACACAAAAAATTTTCTTAAGTCTGATCAAGAGTTCGTGCAACATTAAATAAAATATAAAGATAAAGATATATTTTTAATTTAATTTTATAAAATGTCGAGGATAATTGCTATTATTGTTTATACTAAGTTCGATCCTTTCGAACAATCTGTTAAAAATATTTTTCAAATATTTTTCTAAAAAAAAATTTTAGCTACATTGAAAACCACATTAGATAATCACATTTCATTAGTTTTTTAGATTTAGAGAAATTTTGATAGATCATGTCGATTGCGTTCCATCAGTACTAGTGATCATGTGTAGATTTATTATGGATAGTTTAGTCATAAATTATCTCATGCTAGATGGCTTATTAAAGATGAACTGTCAAAAACTATTGCTCACGAAGACAGATTTGGAGCAAAGCTTTGTTTTGTATATTCATTCAATCAAATAGTCCAGAGTCTAGATAAAGGAAGAATCGTAGGAGACAAGTATTATATTGAAAATTATCTGAAGCCTTTTGTTAATGTAATATGGAAACAAACGGAAACGTCAGGTTCAAAATGTACAAAACTGCTTGACGGTCATCGTTGACTGCATACTCATCCGATGTTATTGATTATTTGACAGAAGGCATTAATATAAATTCGTGTCCGCCATTTTCGCCAGACATAATACTACATAATCTTCGGTTAAGTCATTCTATCAAACGAAGTCTAACTAATTAAATAGATGAAACATGATTAGCTCATATGGTTTCCAAGGTAGCTAAAAATTTTTTTTAGAACACTAGTTAAAAAAATACTCTTAGTAAATTGTGTCGAAAGGATTGAACTTGATATAAATAATCATGATAACTATGCTAAACATTTGATAAAATAAAACTGAAAATATCTCCTTATCTTTATATTTTTATTTAATGTTGCACGGACTTTTGACCAGACCTCAGTATAATAATAAACACAGTGAAGTCATGGCATAACTTCTTCTGTTTAGAATTCTACTATGCAATATACTTTATTCTAACCTTGTTGAATCTCTGGAAATACATGAAGCAATCAGATATGCTATTCATGAAAAAATATTCTGGCAATCTAATCTTACTTCAAAAGTGTGCAAAAGCTACTTGCTCCTATTAAATGATTATAACATACTTTATTTTACCCTTGCTCTATTCAGCTCAGCTTGCATATTTCTGTGAACCTAAGATTTTTTTAAAATAAGAATAGTTACATTAAACCAAGATTAATCGAACGATATACGTTTCATTCCAAGAGTAGACCATCTTTGCAATCAAGTCGTTTTTACTCTTATAATAATCCCCCTTACCTCTGGAAACAGTGAAATTAGAAAAAAAAAGACAGAGATTGTCTTAATAATACAAAGAAAAATTATATTAACGCTGACTTTTCTCCCACTGATATTTATGTCTTTTATTAGATTAATTGTGTATTAATCGATTAACATACTAATCAAGACAAAGGGGTCAATCGCACTGAAAAAAATAAAACAAGTTAGGCGACATGGTTGATCTATTCCGACTTAAATCGTCTTTTTGCGACGATTTATTCGTTAATTCTGTTTTAATTCGCTTTGAATTAGTCGGTGTGATTGGGACCAAACACGTCGGCTTC
>CAJNSZ010001181.1:5870-33531 GCA_905329745.1 Rotaria sp. Silwood2 | reverse complement strand
TCATTTAAGGACAGTGATGTTAATACAACAACGTACAGTTGTTTTTATGCTGAAGTTACAAAATATTATTAAAGCGAGTTGTTTTGCAATGTGTTTGCTGACCAATATATACACGATGGGTCGAAAATCCCTTGATAACTGATTTATTTCAAGAATAGTCGAAGTTCTGGAAATCTTTATTGTGTACTGAAAAAGTGAGTACACTCTAGAATCGGTCAGCGTGTCCATCCGTGTACACGATAACTTTTGAAAGGAGAGTCCGATAGCGATCAAAATTTTCTACACACTTTTGTCTTAACAATATCTTGGTCGATCTCGAAAATGAGAAGAATCAAACAAGGCGTTCTTGAGTTATCGAAAAAATATTCATTATTCCCTATGATTTTCTATGCAAGAATCGACCTATACCTGCTTTCATAAGGAACTTTTCCTATTATGGTCAAATAAAACCGCAACTATTGTATACCATTCGATAGAGAATTTAAAGAGCTACAAAATGGTATATGAAGCATAAAGAAACAAGAAGGCTAACTCACCTATTGCTAAGATGAATAAATTGACCCAAAATTAGAGCTCTATCTTCCGATCACAGGTATGATGCTTCGAGGTTTTGCAGAACGGAGAACTCAACTCTGTACTCCGATTGGTTGGGCAATAGCCAATAGAAATCAACAGTTTATAGGAAAGTTTCCCAAGTATTATTTTAATGTCCACATATTCTACGATGACTCATATGTCTAATTCACTTTTTGAAGTACACATAACTCTCGGATTTAAATCCGAGGTTTCTGCATTTATTTAATCAAACAAGTTGCATTCAACAAAAGATAATTTAGAAATAAATGTTATTCTATTCTATTCCTTCAAATCAATAAATCATATGCTTGGTCGTCGTTCAAATATGCGATCTAATTCTTCAACGTGTTCATAATTTTTAATTGTGCCCTTTTCAGCTTTAGTGATCAATGTTTGAACATCAGGCTGAGCTAATAAATCTTTATAAACATGATAAGAAGGTGTTAGTCCAGCTAAATTAAGTAAAATATTATTTGTTTCTTTCAATTCATTATACGCTCGATCCATTGTTTCAATCAATCGTTTTTTATTCAATAATTCAACACCAGTTTTATCTTGACGTCCATCTTCGACAGCTAATTCTTCTGGTGAATAAATATTGAAAAGCGAAAACAATAGATGAGTAGTATAATATAAAATGAATCGTTCGCCAAATTGAAATCCTATGATAAAATTTAAAGAGAATTTTTAGATTGAATATTTCAAATGAAAGAAACTATTTGTTTTACCATTTTCATAGTTAGGTAAAACAAATGGATGCTCATATGCTTCAATATGTACAACAGACATTTTTTGATTTGAGTCGATTTTGAGTATAGCAGCAACATTATCGTATACATCACAATAGTTAGGTGCTGAAAATAGGGAAATTAAGACAGGAAAATTGGTTTTAGAGGATTTTCGAAAGAATTTGACACCATCTTTTTGCACTTCGTGCCCGCGAATAATTGATAAAAGATTATTTCGTAATAAGAATTTTCGACAAGCATAATAAGAAAAGAAGTAAGAACATCCACGGACATCATTCGGTTTAAAATCTGGTTGTTTCTCATCCATTTGATCAAAATCTTCACATGGATCAGACCAAAGCAAATCGCAAAGAGGACCTGAATCAGGTATTTCCACAAAACGATCGAGTTTTTCAATATCAGATAGAGTACGAATATCGGGTGAAATACCACCATGCATGCATAGAAAATGTGAATCAATGACAGCACAAATGGGCAATGCATCAAAAGCGGCCATGCAAGCGTTGTAGAGTGTCATTGAACTGTATTTTTTTTGGCATTCCAGTTTAAACTGAAATGCTTCTGTCATTTGACGAGTTTCATGATTCCTGATAAAAGAACACACGAGAATTCTGTAGAGAAATACGGGAAAACAAATCTCGTCTCTGATAAACTTTTTCCATCTGAGAACCCATTCTTAGAGAACTCTTAGCTACAAGTGTGATCTAGAAAAAGGTCACTCTAACGATAGTCGTTTGCTTACGTTCTAAAGCCCTTCTATGGAGACTCAGCGATTGCGTCATTGACGTAACGAACTTCTAAAAAAAAGATAAAATGATACTTGTATGGAACTTAATTCTCGCTGGTTTTTGCTGCTTTGTTTTATCGATACCATTGTTATGCAGTTCGAATTTTTTTTTTTTCATTTATGAATATAGATCAACCTGAGTTTTTTGAAATAGTTTCGATTAAAATATAACTGAACTCACCCTCGGAGCAAATTAATATTTTTCGGATAATTAAGTTTGAGTGCAAACAATAAAAATATACATTCACATTCGAATTGACCTCGATCAACATAATCACCCAAGAATAGATAACGTGTTTTAGCTGGTTCACCACCCGCCGATAATATTGTAAGAAGATCATAGAATTGTCCATGAATATCGCTGACAATCGTAACAGGTCGCTGAACAATTAATATATTCTGTTCACTTTCAAATGTTCGTCGAGCGAGATTAACCAGATGCAAAGCACATTTTTCATCGAGACGGCCTTCAGCTTGTAAATGTTGAAGGAGGCGACGAATGGATGGTAGACCAGATGATGAATCAAATAGATCAATGTGTCTAAGTCGATCAACTTGAGGATATCGAATAGAACTTAGTGGACGAGCAACAGTAGAAATATTCATCTTTTCCTTTTGTAAGTATTCTCCCCTCTTTTCAGTCATGTATGCAGAAGAAAGACATAATTTCTCATTTTTCTCTTTGCACGCATGTCATTTTAAGTAAATAAAAAGAACTTAACAACTCTGTTTATATTGCTTTTCACTTGTGACAGAAGTGAAAATGACGACGACCATTTTTGACAAATAGCAGAATAAATTAACTTGACAACGATGGCAATGAAATGCATTAATGTTGATTCGCTGAAAGAGAACAAAGGCGACGAAGTGACTACAAATTTAATACACAATTTTCAGAAGATTTTTGACGACACTTTTTGTGTAATGATATGTTCATTTGACTTACAAAGATATTTAAGATTTTATTAAAACTGAAGCATCCATCAGTGTTTCGTTGAGTTAAACATAAATGTGAGACTTTATACTTAGGATTTATCGACTTTTTCACAATTTCTGGCGAAATCTTTGAGTTTTGTTCGTGAATATCATGATTCTCAGTCCAATCATATGTATCCATCGTCGATATAGCTTGATTAGAGATGTTAAAATGCGAGACAACACCTGATGGGTTCTATTGATCTTGTCAATATTCGAATATATTTACTAGGAGAAGATTCTCAAAAGAAAGCTACACATTTTTATTCTTCAAAAGCAGAACAAAAGACAATTGAGTAATATAAGTGGATCAGAAACGGATCAGCGATAATAATAGTATTGTTCATCATACGATTCGATTACGGGAGTATGGAGCGATGACAATTTAACTGTCTTTTATTAAGCCTTCGGTTTATTTTATCTAATAACCCTCAGTAGTTTCAGCAATTGCTGGTTTTCTTGCTTTACTGTTGTATATTGGAATTAAGTATAGCGTATTTCTGGCCCAATTCCTGTTCTTAATGTCAAGCACTTCTTTTTTCTTTTGTTCATGTATCAATTCCATTGCTACAACGTTCAATTCGAATCAGAAACACCATTCGATGGCGTAGCTGACGACAAACACATGTCATTGGTCCATAACTATTGTTTAAAAAATAAAGCGATTCTTCTATTCTAACCTCATCTTTCAGGGCACTCCAGATCGAGGAGGTGAGTGAAAAGCAAAAAACCTAGATTGGTATGGGTGAAGGTGCATGTGGTTATGGATGCCTTAATCTTCTCTCATATTGACACATGCCTATACACCCACAACGATCATTCTCACATTATTTTTCTTCCGTTCGTCGAATAGTCAAGCAAATATAATTTGATGTCTAAAAATAATGCATTCTTGCTTTGATATTTGGCAATGTAGCACATCAAGTTGTTTTCTTTTCTCACATATTTTTGGGTCTCAATATTGACTCATGAATGATTTTTCTAATTTGATACTTGTCAATAAGAGCTTTAAATCGAAATTTAATCGCAATTTTTCGCATGCACATCAATCTTAACTATCTTTACTGATTAACTTCTCCAATCAAAGCAACCATTAGCTAGAATCATATATTGCAACTAAACTGATGTGCTCTTGTCGAATTAATGTACGATGTTTCAACAAATATAGTTTCACCTGTTGTCTCTATGAGAACTCATATTCATGAGAAGCTGTATTAGCTAAATGTCATTATTGAATATGTTTTATTTAATAAGTCATGATTATTCGATGCTCTAAAAACAATTGAAAGTAAAGAAAAATCTCAGTAAATTTTATGTCAGCGATTAAACGTTAAAGGAGATTAAAGCTGAAAAAACAAGCTCTTAGCGCAATCCCTTGCGGGATTAAAAATGTGAAACACGATGGGCCTATTGCTACTAATTAAATGGAAATCCTGTTGTTCCATTTCCTTACGACACATTTGTAGCTGACCGTATATCTGATGCTTTATAACTACAATTTCTGTGTCACGGTCAGTGATGGGTACCCAGGATTCTCTGTCACGGTCTGTGATGGGTATGAATTTTTTCTGCCACGGTCTGTGGGAGGGGGGGAGGCTCCAAAATTTCTACCCTAAACACTTCAACACTCCTTTCAGATCGTGTTTCATAAAACAGAGAATGTTATCATCATGAGAAAGGCTCAGATTAATCGTTCACGAATTTTTTTTTGCTTAACTTTTCTTCATNAGAGAACCCCGGCACCCATCGCAGGCCGTGACAGAGAACCCCGGTACCCATCGCAGACCGTGACAGAGAAACTGTAGTTGTAAAGCATCAGATTAACGGTTAGCTACAAATGTATCGCAACGTAATGGAAGAAAAGGATTTCCATTTAATTAGTAATAATAGAGCCATCGTGTTTCACATTTTTAATCCCGCAAGGGATTGCGCTAACAGCTTTTTAAATACAGGTAGATCTCCATATGAAAAGCTAGCGTTCTCTACAAATTGCAGCAAGATAGCTAATTTTCAAAACTTTCGTTTGACAATTTAAAAAACTTTTCATTAAAATTTGCATATAGCAATCTTCTTTAATCCGAGCACATTGTAATCCCAAGTTGAAACTTAAAATATTTGAATTTTCGTTTCTCATAAAATATTGAATTCTCAACATTATGCTCAACGAAAATTTTAAACAATAGCTTGAATTTTAAATTCTACTTCATTCATGTTCGCAAATGAGCAGTAGCCCTTCCAAGTTTTTGTCCATAAAGACAAAATTCGTAAATACTCTTATATAGTAGCATTTTCAAGTTACATACAAGGAAAAGTCCTTTTCTAGTTTCAGAAAATAGTTTATAAGATTTTTTTCTTGCATTGTTTTCAATTTTCTTTCATTAATGTAGACTTTACATCGTCCAGATATCTTCCTCTTTCATTTTAAACATTCCTTGACGCTTATGGGGAAGATGTAGTAATTCGTATAATTGTTGAAAACGTTTTCTTCTTTCATTATCAGAAATTCGAATGAAAGACACACAAAGTAATATGATACAGTTTTAGAGTTCTCAAGTTCATCAAGTTTGATATTGATGCGTCTAGGTTTTTCAAAAGCGTCAAGAAAATGTTTAAAATGAACGAGGAAGATATCTGGACCATGCAGAGTCTACATTAATTTTAAAAAAATTGAAAAAAAATGCAAGATAAAACCTTACAAAATATTTGCTGAAACTAGAAAAGGGCTTTTCCGTGTATGTAACCTGAAAATGCTACTATATAAGAGCATTTACGAACTTTATCTACTTGTAAGTGTTCTCTATTACCAATACAAAAATCAACTCATTCAATAGAGCGATACTCGAGATAAGCGATTTTTTTTTTGGTAGGTAACTTTTCGGACACCCTGTGTATGCTGATGATGACGGTACTTGTAAAGGTCGAAAATCTCAGAAATGCATGCAGAATTATTATTAAACTGCAACTTTTCTATTATTTACTAACTTACGTTAAAAAATCTTTATCCTAGTGAAGATCCAAAAAGTTGCATAAAAATTTGAATAAATTGATGCAGTATTGGACATTATATTGTTTTGCTTACGCTTTTAGTACGAAATGACTCCCCCATCTTTAGCAGTTCGTTCAGCATTACGATTACAATTTTGGATATTTTATTGGAATCTTCTACGTGAACAAGTCAGACTAACGAAAACACTTCCAGCCAGTCTTACAGAAACCGGTCAACCTGTACCAAACACAGCAAAATTGATACCAGTTCTAACAGAAAATATTGATTTATTGAATAATTATATGGATATTGAAGCAATTAGTTTACGTTCATTAATGAAACGCGGACGTTATTTAGTAGTTAATTTTGGTAGTTGTACATGACCACCGTTTTTAGTAAGTTTATCATTCTTTATCAAACTTGCTTCATATTACCAAAAATTACATTATCCAGTTGATTTTATTATAATTTACATACGAGAAGCACATGCATCAGATGCATGGAAATTTGATGGAAATGAATATAGTTTTATACGAAATCATCGAAATATAAATGAACGATTAGATGCTATTAAAATAATGGTAGAAATGGCAAATATTACTAAAGATAAAAACATACATATTTATTCTGATACTATGGATGATAGAACAAATCATTTATTTCGTGCTTGGCCAGAAAGACTTTATGTTTTATATGATGAAAAGATTTTATATCAAGGCCAGAAAGGACCATCTGGATATTCGATACCGTCATTGGATTATTTTTTAAAAAAGAATATTATTATTCAAAATTAGTTTATTTTTTTGTTTTTCTTTATTTGTGATGATTTGTATCGAAATTGGATCAAATACCAAAGATACAAAAACTGATTTTTTCAAGAAAAATAAAAAATAAAACAAACCAATTATTTTAAATACATATTATATACATTTCTCATGTTTTTTTAGTTCGTGGTAACTGAAGTATAACAGTGAAAGACGCCTTCCTGTACTGTTTTCATTATCAATAGAAATCTTTCTAAAGAGTATGGCACTTAAAATTATCTTTGATTGATTGAAGATCAAATGAAGGGTAAATTCTGTCCATGGGGAAAAGTTGTTACACTCAACTACAACATATCATCTTTATCTGACTACCGAGGTGATTCAATCCAACCTGTGGATCTTACTGGAAAAGGTCGGATCCGACATCGGATTGCTTCGGAATGGTGTCCTGCAGGGTAGAGTAGGGTAATAGTGTTATACAAATGCTTAGAAAGAAATTAAAGTGCCGTTCATATTACTAAGATTTCCTTATAAGGGAAAGTCTCCAGATGTATCCTGAGTATTTCAATGAAAATGATGTGGGTTTGTCAAGTCAAATTTAGCTATCTCGAGTGCGAAACAATTAGATCCTTAGTCTACGTTAGTAAAAAACTATAGACAACACATTTTCCCAAAAAATTAGTGCATATGCTTCGCTGTACAGTTTTTTCGTGAGAATTCTCTAAAATTCTAGCGCATTATGTCTCTAAATATTGTATATCGCGTTCGATTCGTGTGTTCTCTATGCTTTCATTGTATTACTCTCGATTCGATGTATTATAACTATACCCTGCCTCCATACCCTCAAGATGTCTGACACTTATGCAGATATATGTCAAATAATTCTGATAATTTTGAGATTGTACATGATGTGCATCTTTCTTTTGACAAAGATTTGTGTTCTATGCCAGCGTGCAATGCTCGCTCTTTCATTTGCCGTAGCCATTGCCATCGTATTCTTCGCTTCAATCATTTTTTGCTAATTGATAGTAATCATTAGAAACCACATCTTGTTCGTTGCGAAATAAGTAATGGGGTGTGGCGTGTGGATGTAGATTGGGTGTCGATTAATCTTATCTTCTTCCACCCCGACGCACAGCCACATCTACACCCACCCACACCCGGTGAAAAAAATGTTCTGATATTTGATTTAGGTGGTGATACATTTGATGTATTAATACTTATTATTGATAATGGTATTTTTGAAGTAAAATCAACAGCCGGTGATACCTATTTAGGTGGTGAAGATTTTGATAATCGTTTGGTTACACATTTTATATAAGAATTCAAAAGAAAAGCCAATAAAGATATATCAGAAAATGCACGTGCTCTTCGACGTTTGAAAACGGCATGTGCATTAGCTAAAGTAAGTTGAAACTTATTTTTCTATTAGAAGATATTAAATCCCTCGTGTTGTTTTTTTCTTAAATAGCGAACATTATCAACATCATTTCAAACAATAATTGAAATCGATTCTCGACACGAAGGTATTGATTTTCATACAGCAATAACACGAGCTCATTTCGAAGAATTAGATGCTGATCTATTTCGTTCAACACTTGAACTAGTTGAACAAGCATTACGTGATGATAAAATGGATAAATCAAATATTCATGAAATAGTACTCGTTGATGGTTCAACACATATTCCAAAAGTACACGAATTACTACAAGATTTCTTTCATGATGAAGAATTACATAGATTCGTTAATCATGATGAAGCTGTCGCTTATGGTGAAGCTGTTCAAGCAGCTATTTTGAAAGGTGATAAATCTGATGAAGTTAAAGATGTACTATTACTGGATGTTACATCACTTTCATTGGTAAGAAACAAACAACAAAACAAAAAAAGAATTTTTTTTTATTAACTCTCTGTTTCATTTTCTTAACCAGGGTATTGTAACAGTTGGCGGTGTTATGACAACATTGATAAAACGTGGTTCAACTGTTCCAACACGACAAACACAAACATTTACAACCTATTCAGATAATCAACTTAGTGTTAATATTAAAGTTTTTGAAGGTGAACGTCCCATGACAAAAGACAATCATTTACTAGGAAATTTTGAACTGGCTGGTATTATTCCACCGGCATCACGTGGTGTACCAAAAATTGAAGTTACATTTGACGTTGAATATGATGGAATATTAAATGTATCTGCTGTTGAAAAATCAACTAGTCGAGAAAAAAGATACAAATTCACAATGATCAAAATCGATTATCACAAGAAGAAATTCAACATATGATTAACGATGCTGAAAACTATAAAAAAGAAGATAGTTTACAACATGAACGTATAGTAGCAAAAAATGCACTTGAATCATATTGTTATAATATGAAATCAAGTATTAATGATGATCAGATTTCATCGAAAATGTCAAATGATGATAAAACAAAATAAATCAAGCAATAGAATCAACATTAAAATGGATTCAATCGAATGGATCGGCTGAAAAAGATAAATTCGAACATAAAAAGACAGAAATCGAACAAATTTGCTCACCAATTATAACTAAAATTTATAGTAAGTAAATCTTGATTGATGAATCAAAGAGATTACTATATGAATATATATTTTCTTGCAGAAAATGATAATGATCAGAGTACATCGAAATCAAATGGCGATGGTTCACCTATTGAAGAACTTAATTAAAATGTTCTTTCCAGTTTATGATAGATTTCTGTTTTTTAAACTTGAACGAATTTTATGAATGAACAAAAGAAAAAATATTAGTTTTTTTATTGTCAATAAAATATTTGATAAGACAGTTAATGATCGTCTAAATGATAATTTGTTTTTGTTTCATTAATTAGAAAAGAGTATCACAGTGTACACGTATTATGAAATGGAAACGATTATTTTAAATGATTCATCTAAGTGTACTTTGGCAAAGTCTGTTTGAGATCTAATTCTATTCGAAATAATGATGCACTCCAAATGCTGCAGAAAATCATTATGAATGAAAAGCTCTTCTGTTATGTATTGCTTTACGGTGTGGGTGTGGGTGGGCTTGAGCGTAGGTGTGCTTCTGATTCTTCCCTTTCACCCACACTCACACCATCACTTGTTCATTTCAAAGTAATTAGCAGTAACAAGTTACTTGATGGCAAACGATGGGAACGATTCATTCCGATGCATCTACCAATGCTGAACAAGTTCGAGCTTTTCTTTATGGCTAATAGACGAACTTTTCAAAATTCACAAGATATTGAACGAATAATTGAATCAGTTCGAATACCGTTCTACCTCCAATACAAAAAGTGGTTTGTCACCTGCGAATAGGACATTAACAAATCACACGTCTGTAAATCTCACTTGGATTACATACTGTATTTGAATAAAATCTTGATTTCGGCTTCTGCTAAGTTAATGGTAAATAATTCTGCAATGATGAATAATGTTGATAGTGTTAGCTTGCATTGGGATGAAGAAATGAATGCAAATATTGAAGAAAAGATATGCAATTGAACCTAAAGTTTAGGTTTTTGTTCACACGCCTTATTTTCGTATAGGATGAAAATTTGACTATTGTACACCTGAACTACATGTATAATGAAAGTACGGAAGTGTTTCGAGCGTCTAGGAGTAATTCTTCCATCGTTGTTGAACGGTAATTTGTGCAGCCAATGGAAACGATGTACTCGCGTACTCAGAAAACACTGGAAATACAGAAAGTACGGGGTATGTTATTTTCACCTTGCCTTTCTCTCACTCTTGTGTATTCGAATTAATAAAAAGAATTTTCCATACATCTTTCACTTAATACTATTCAATGAGACACTTGACTTCCGATTGAATGTTCCATTGAAGCTTAGAAAGTTGTTATATTTTATTAATTTTAGCATGTAATAGGAAGTCATCCATTGTTTCGCAAGATGACCAAGCTCCATCTCCGTTTCAAGAAAGATTGTGAATTTTCCAGAAGAAAAAAGCTCCACTATTGTACAAACCATTTGTTCAATCATTCTATATCGCGTAAAGCATTTGAAAATATATCTAAATAGTTTTGATCGACTGAAAGTAATTCTCGAGCAATTCGAATATTTGCCAAGCGTCAAATTTAATACCCCACGTTCGGAATTGTCTGCGAAGATCATCAGTTGACTTGAAGAGTACGCAACTGATTCAAAATACAAAAAATGCAATAAAACTGTTTTCATATGACTTGGAAAGAAAAGGACGCAGTCGAGTGTAGCCGAAAGCGGTTAAAGCGACGCGGTAGTTATCATGACTCATCATATGTTTGATACCTTATTTCCATGATCATTGCAAAATCCAGAATATTCATTAAATTTTACACAACTTGGCAGTGCATAGCTTCAAACACTATTATCTGCAGCTCTTTCAAAATCAAAGCTCTTAGAAACATTGTGTGATCATCTTCAAGACTATTGATACATAAATAATCTACAAATGATCGCACAGAATCATCGGTATATTAGATAATTCACTTTACAATTTTTTGGAATGACCTATGTATGAGTTAAATTTTCATTCGGTCTCAATTATTTGTGATCAAGTTCTAAGGAGAAAACATAGATATGAATCTCTCAATAGCATTGGAGCTTTTCAAATATCAATAAAGTAGTCCTCACAGCAACACTACTTTCCTGATTTTTCCCGAGTTTTTAAATGAGTTGATGCGGTTTTGAATGGTCTTAAACAAGAGCGTGGGTGTGGGTGAAAAGGAGATTCACATCCATATCCACACCCTCCAAGTTTTATGGATACATTTATAATTGATTTTATTGCTGAAAATATTGATTTAATTTATCATTGACCTTGTACACCGTTAGTTATTTCTTTGTTTTTATTTGGTCAACAACTATTTTCAACTTTAACTGTGAAAGATATTATTGTATTAAATAATAGATTTAAAACGTCTAAAAGAAAGAAAAATATCTTATGTCTGAGAAAATTTCTTGATAAATATACAAGTGATGAACTTAAGTGAAACAAATTACAGTCATGGAAAACAAAATATTCATTATATTTTTAAATTTTATTTAGTTACATCATCTCTTATAAATAATAAACCAGTGAAAATTAAATATGTTCGTGTTATTCGTAAAGATGCCATTTAATTTTGACACGATTGCATTATATCTTCTTATATACCTATGTAATCAATACAAATTGATAAAAATCTGCTAGCACAATCGCTGATAGATTAAAATGTGAAATGCACAATAACTGTTGTTATTAATAGAAAAAAGTGTTTAATAAATCTTTAAAAGTTAATACTGTATATATTGAGGGTGGGTGTGGATGTGAATAAGGAGAAAGCGAATATTCACCCACATCCGACTTCTTGCGAAATGTATATTATCAACCTCTATTGGTTCCATAATTTTCGCCTGTATAAACCGTTGAAAAATTTCAATAAAAATAAACATATAGACACAGATGTTGTCAAATCAGACATACATTACTTTTTTTTTCTTTGACTTTTATATGAAGCACTCTAGCATCTTGATATTTAACTGCCCAAAAATACACTTCACACTTCTCGGCAGTGTATTAAGATCAATATAATTTAGTTTTTCTTTTAACATTAGTATTTTAGTATCAAATAGAAAGAAACCAAATTGATCAGTAAAGTTATACATAATTATGTCGGCATTCTGACTTTTAAAAGTTTCTCTACTATTTGAATAGCACTTTCAAAAAGGGGTGCATCCCAGTGCCTGTTGCCTCTTCACATCTACATTTATCAAAGAAAAAGGGTGTGCGTTTGAATGGATAGATGAGCACGAATGAAGCAACGACACTTATCAATACCCACAATCAAAATCTGAAAAAAAAATATTGTTTTGTTTTGATCTCTTTTGTATTCATTCTTCGATTGATTTTTACATGTCGTATGTGCATAAATCATACTAAAGTGCATGATCTACTTGAAGAAAGTCGAGAGAAATCTGAGTAATGTTAGAAGAATGTCATCATTCTTCTTACATGCCATATATTTGACAAGATGAAGGAAGAAAATACCAAGCAAAGAATACTTGGCAGTTAAAAACAAAACAGTCGAAATCTCCCACAAGGAATGAATACAAGCCTCACAATACAAAACAGTAATACACTTTTTTTTTATAAAAGCACAGTCATAAAAGCAAACAGGAGAATTGTTACATTGCATTTGTGGACTTTTATCTACATATTTAAAGACATACTGTCGCAATATTTTGATCAATCAAACAACCATGATCAACACTTCAGAGATGAGTCATATGCATAATGTGTATTGGTAAGTTAAATATTCAACAATTTAGAAGACATCAATTAGTCATAACTTCATGAATGAGAGAGATTTTTTAATGGATTAAAAGCGATAAATGGGATTCTTAAAGTAACAGCAATTAATTTACACATAAATCAAAATTGACATCATAGAGAAATGTCATTGAACATGTTTTTTTTTGTTATCATCTTAGTCCAACATCTCCACAAAAACGGTTTGTCGTATTACTATCGATATTTTTCGTTGTTTTTGGCGGTCTCTTTCTCGTTGCTACAATTGTGTTGAGCATTTTGTATGGTATTGAACGAAATAAAACAATCAACAATCAAACGATGACAGGTATTTTCTAGAAAGATCCTATCGTCAGGAAATCAATGGATTAAAACTTGAAATGTGAATATAAATTGTGGTACATTGATAAAGAACGCAAGAATACCAGATAATGGTAAAGTCTCTCTTATCATCTATGATCGTCTACACTATGAAGTTCAATTCATTCTATCTATCCATTTCAGCGATTTTGCAAAGCACAGTCCGAAAATTAAAAACTGAGTTGGACGATATTATTAGCGGTAGAAGATAAACCATCTTTGTTTTTCATTTCCTTTTCCTCTTTTTCAGATCTTCTTCGATTGTCACCATCGAATGGAACCGTTGAGCTTAAGGCAACATCTAATGCACGTCGCATGTATGCTTCTTGCGTCAATGAAGATGCTATTGAAGCAGAAGGCAATGATGCGATACTCTCATTTGTCAATAAAGAACTTGGTGGTTGGCCTATTTTGCAAAGCTCCACATGGAACAATTCAACGTTTAACTTTTCTCGGCTATTGCTTAAATTAAGTGAATATTCGAACAGTGTAATCTACAATGTAGATACACAAATAGATGCGAAGAACTTATCATTTCTAAGCATTCGAGTGAGATAATGGACCGTAGACTTGTATCGATAATGAATATTGATGTTGTAGATCAGTCAAAATTTACTTGCTTTGGGTGATCGCAATTATTACCTCAATGACAACGATGTTACTAGAGCCTATCGACAATTCATACGAGATTTAGCTATGGCATTGACAAACGATACATCAATGGTTGATAATGATGTCAATGCTATATTCATATTTGAAGAATTAATTTCGAAGGTGATTCTTTCCTTCTGTTCATACTCTTGATCATACTTCTTTCTATTCAGTACATCTGGACATCAAGTGAACAAAGAGCCCATGAGAAGGAAACTGTTCGAACAACAATCAATAGTATTTCATCTGCAATCAATACTAGTGTGAGTATTTCTTTCATATTTAAGTATGTTTCACATTTCCATTCAGTTTGACTTTCTCGGCTATCTTCATGAACTTTATCTCTTGGCAAATGTCACTCTCATCGAAACAGATATTGTTACTGTGAGTGAACTTGAATATTTACGCAATGTTTCATTGATTCTTAATCAACAATCTTCACGTACTCTACAAAATTATATGGTCTGACGTTTCATCATGCGCCAAACACTGATTATGCCAAAACAATTTCGAACTATCAGGCAACAGTTTGTTAAAGTCTTTCTAGGTAGAAATGCTGAACCATCACGTGCCATCGTATGTGGACAATCTGTGAATACAATTATGGGATTTGCTATTGCCAAACTCTATATAAATGAATATTTCGACAAAAATGCACGTAATCAGGTATCTAAAACAATAGTTGATTCTACAACTAATTTTGATTTTTTTTTACAGTCGCTCGAAATAATTAACAACATTCGAAATGCATTCATTGATATGGTCAATCAATCGACATGGATGGATTCTGCCTCAAAAAGCAGAGCAATTGAGAAAGTAAGATAAACATAAATCAGCTTTAGATTTTTGAAATTATGTCGTGATACAGGCACGAACTATCAAAGAAAAAATTGCTTATCCTGATTATTTGAATGATGATAATATGACAAAACTTGAGGAAATGTATGCCGAAGTGAGAAATAGAACAACTTTTGTTTTTTTAAAATCTTCATCCGCTAATCTTTCTGTTCCAAATCTAGTATAACTTCAATTCGTCTTTTATGCGAAATTTGTTGCTCGTGCTTCAAATAAATGCGAAATGGAATCTTCGATCTCTTCGTCAGCCTATCGATCGTGCTGCATGAATGTTTCCTCCAGTTATTGTCAATGCCTTTTATGATCCGTCACTTAATGATATTTGTAAGGTAAATTCCTGGATGATACAGCATCATACCTTCGTCTCTCTTTAGCTTTTCCAGCTAGAATCCTTCGACCACCGTTCGTTCACAAAGATGTACCTAAGTAAGATCTCGTTCTCATTTAAAAACAAATCTTTATTTTTATTGTAGATATCTCAATTATGGCGGTGAATACGAATTTAGTTGATAGAAACGAGAAAAACATTTTATCAAATTTAGGTATCGGAACGATCATGGGACACGAGATTACACATGATTTTGATGATGAAGGTAGGCAGTATGACAAGGATGGAAATCAAGTTTCCTGGTGGACTAATGAAACAATAGATATGTTTAATCGACATAAGGAGTGCATAATCCAGCAGTACAGCGACTACACAATAACTGAAATCAATCTCCAGGTTTCTCATTTTGTGACAATTGTTTTGATACAAACTTATCTTTGTTATTCAGTTAAATGGCGAACAAACACAAGGCGAGAGTATTGCTGACAATGGTGGATTGAAAGAAGCATTTTTCGTATGTTGTTTTATACGTTGATTGAGACTCAAATGCATAGACTTTGTAGGCCTATGAAAAGTGGGCTCAAACCCATCCAAATGTTGACAAGAAGCTGCCGGATCTAGGCAAATATTCAGCTGAACAAATATTTTTTCTCAATTTTGCTCAACAGTGGTGTATGAAAGCGACAGATCAACTTTTCAGACTTCAAATTGTACTAGATGTGCATACGCCTTCTCGATTCAGGTTAAGTCTTTGCTAGATTTCTTTATAATCATATTAAATAAGATCTTTTTTTTTATTAAGGGTGATTGGTCCTACATCTAACTTTGTCGAATTTGATCGAGTATTTGGCTGTAAGCCGGGCCAAGGAAATAGTCTAGTGAACAAATGTTCTGTGTGGTGACGGTTCTGTAGGAGTTTTAATCATCTGCCTCGAGAAAAATATGAATAACTATGCAATGCTTTGCTTTATTCAAATGTATGATCTTTTTCTTCTCTCTTACTGTTACGTTAACGCTTTCTTTATATATGCTTTGTATATATATCGCGTGCGAATTAGTTGAAGATCAGACATTTTATCTCTTGAGAAAAGGACAAGTTATAATGTCAATACTTAAAATCATCAAAATCAAGATTGTTTAGGATGTGGGTGTGGGCATGAATGGACCTTTTAGTCGTGACATCCATGCAAGGGAGAATAGTGAAAATGCTGTACTTCATTGTACTCCCAGGTTATGCCAAAACAATCCTTGAGACATTTTTAGCTATTTCAAGTTTGCTATCAACCTGCGTTACGGTACTTTACTTGGAGTTCTGCTTGAATATGTCTGTTTGGTAGCAAAGCCCAAATACTTTGTCGTACATCAGTTAGTGAAGTACAGCTAAGTGTTTTGACTTTGCTACCAAACAGGCATATCCAAGCTGGACTCCAGGTAAAGCACGGTAAGACAGGTCGATAACAAAGTTAAAATAGCTAAAATTTTTTCAAGGATTGTTTTGGTATAACCTTGGAGTACAGTGAAGTACGCTGAAGTACAGCATTTTCACCTTTTCCCCCTTGCATTCACACCATATCCATACAAACAATCTACACCAACATGCACACGGTTACTGGTACCCACACCCACACTCTCATGCAAGAGCTAACTAATGTATTAACAACTAGATCCATGCGATCTTGTGTAGTTGTTGTTGGGGAATATTAATCGATCATTAAGTTTTGAAAAATTTGCCAGTTGGTCATTTGATCATCATTAACATGCACAAACTGAACAGCATGCTACAATGGGTCTAGGAAAGAAGCGCACGAGGAAAGTTGCGCACGGGAATCTTACGCATGTAATATGGATCTCTCGTTTTCATATCAATAAAAGTTAATTGAACAAAATAGCAGAAACAATTTATTTTTGAAGTGATTAATTGTAATATTAATAATTAGAAGTACAGTATAAGAAAAAGAGCTAATGTTCACTACTGTACAAATACAATGTAACTATTTAGTGCTTCTGTTTCTAATGGAGATATTTGCTATAAGGTTATATTATATGCTAGTGCACTTAATTGATCAACAATATGAGGGTGTGGGTGGGTGGGGGTGTCTGTGTGATCCCATTCTTGATCAACACATTCACACCCTCACCCACACACTCGCACACTCAGACCTACATCCACACCCACACCCGTGTCCTTTTATTTGGGATATCTTTTTTTTTAATGAACTTAGCTTGATTGGCTTAAAGTATTAAAAAGCTTAAACGTCTATTAGTTACAATTTTAAAATTTTTGAATAAGATCATGTTCCATTTTTTATTTATCTCAAGAATGAGTATATTGAGCTTGAATTCAACAAAGCTAGACATTTTTTCTCTTTTCTTCACCTTTCTAATCATTGTTCATGCACAACTAATAGTCTGATATTTCGTGTTCAAGACATCCGTGCGCTTCTTTCTGTGCGCAAGTTTCCGTACTCAAATTTTCTCGTGCGAATCTTTCCGGATCCCCTTTCAATAGATAATATTTATCTTTATTTGCCTAAATACTTTCATAGTATTCCAAATTCATAAATACACTTTTAATAGCCGTCAACCAAACATATATATTTGTTTTTCTATTATAATAAGGAATTCTGACTAATACTTTATCTTCTTTGTTATTGATTGAGTGGTTTGTTGATTGGATTGGTAATAAAGTCATAATAGTTTTCAATGTTTGATTATCGAGTTCTGGTAATACAGCCATCTTAATTTCTGTTGCATTGATAGAGATAAAAGATAAACAACTAATATCGGTTATTGAGGAGTCTGCTTTAATTGATTGACATGAGGCATTTGTATTATACAAATCATCCATTTTATTATTATGATTTGACATACTTGATTGAGTCACTTGTTCTTCTTCTCTTTGATCTGATATTACTTGATGAATACTAAGTTTCGATAAATTTAAACGGGTTCTGGTTCGTACCATACAAATTAATGCTAAGAGTTTCGTAAATTGTCGAAGCAGTCTAGATTGTAAATCTTCTTGGAACTGAAGAAGCTGGCATAATGCACCCATTGTTAACACTGGCTATACAGTTTTATTTAAAAAGAATCAAGACGCATAGATTCAACAGTAATAAGAAGAAGAGAAAAAAGGACGACCAGAGAGGAAAAAAAGGAAAATTTGTGTATATACTATATAAATATATATATATATGTAAGTGAAATCATGCCATATCTTGAACAATAGTACATACAACGATGATCATATCATTAAAAAGACAAAGCATAATGTCATTAAGGTGATGAAGTGATAACAGGAACATCAAGGGTTACCTCATTCACAGAGGGCCTCATTAATCTCTCTCATAAGTGAATAGGATGTGTATCCGGTCATGGTATAGTTTCTTCTCTCTCGTCATGTATATAGACCAAGAGAAAAAGGAAGAGACAGTTAGAGTGAAGAATAAAGAAAAGGAAAGTAGCCAACGAAGATTTCGTTACAATCTTCTTTTCAGACAAGTACCGATTTAGTTGATTTGAATTTGATGGAAACAAAGTATAGTGTGACGGATACCAACAGAAGAATTAGATTCAGTAAATAGAGTTCTTATCATCAAGCATGGCGACGGTACACTAGTGTCGGATTTGTGGAACCAAAACGAGCATAATGAGCCTGTCGAATAAAATAGTGCATAATTTCATCGAGCTTTGTGGTCGATATTTTAAGCAGCTTCATCAAATCTTTGTAGACGTCCTCTCATGTGTCGGTTCGAAGTAATATCAGATTTATTTTGCGTTCCAGATGCTTCTATTTAAGCAATAAATCTTGATTAGGACAATCATGAACAACGTTACGGAAAATAATGATATTTATTATATGTTCATGACGTTTGATTTAATGACAATCATAAACAATGCTTGAAAAAATAATGATGTTTGCTGTGGGCTCATTAAATCTCTGACAAGTATTGCTGCTTAATATATATAAATATTTTGAAGAGCAAATTAAATTCAATACACCGCTTTAACTTTCATATCAGAGAATGACTGCTACAATTTGGTGTATCTGTCTATGGCTTCTGCAGCACATTAATATTGCTGCTGTACAAAACTTTGAATGGATTTTATATTCGCATACAGAGAGAGATCATTGCTTTATGCATGATTACCGACTATTTTGTCGAGATCAAGATTCAATTCGTACTAATCTGTCATCGTGCACGAATGGAACTATATGGAATTTCTCCACTCTCGAACAAAACAACATTAATACTGACGATTTACTGAACTGGAAAATTCCCTTTGATCTTGTTGAGCGTTATGCAGATTATTTGAACACAGGTTTAACGAATAGTTTCATCTGTAATTGTACATCTAATCGAATTGGATCATCATGCCAATATATGCTATTTTGTGATCTACGTACTATCAGTGAAGTATTAAAAAAGCAACTCCTTAACCCGAAGGAGCGTGAAAGTGAGCGTGCGGCATGCTTAATTGATGGTATCAAATGTAATGCAGGTTTACTCTGTCTGGAATGGCGACAAGTATGTGATGGAATACCTCATTGTGATAATGGTATTGATGAAGCTGAATGTTACTTGCTTGAATTTCAACAGTGTGCATCGGATGAATTTCAATGTCGAAATTCAATGTGCATACCAGTTGAATTTCTTTTCGATGGTACCGTTGATTGTATGGATAGAAGTGACGAACAAGAAATAGGTAGAATACGAGAACTTGTTGCAACATGTCCGACGAAATCGACTTTCGAATGTGATGAAAGATTATGTCGCAAGGATGAATTCAGTTGTGGAGATGGTCAATGTATTCCCTGGTCAAATTTGATTCATCATCAAGATAGTTGTAAGAATGGGCGTGATGCTGCTTATCATTGTGAAACGATCAAAAACTTCGCAACAATGCCTAGTGGAGTTTGCCGATACAATGGTTTTGGTAAGTGAAATATCTTATTGTCGAAAGCAGAAAGAACAATAATGTTTATTTTTTATCTTTGGCCAGAAATAAAAGTTTATTGTAACAAAGAATTTCTTGCTTTATCTCTGTAAAAGAAAAATAGCTAAATTTTACTAACATCATATGGACACAAAGCTTGCACTAGACCACTCGATTTTATGAAATAAAATCGGAACTAATAATAAATATTTATTGGAAAATTCCCGCCTGAACTTCTTGAGTTAGAACTATAATCACGAAAGAGTTGAAAAATACTATTAGAAAACCAATAATAGACATGCTTCAATAAATGACATTGATAGTATTGGTTATTCGATAGAATGAATTCCGATCTTTGAATAGATATGAAGAATTTTGAGATTTCTATAGAATCGAATTGAGATGAATTCAAATACCCCCGATTTCGAGACTATCAATTTATGTCTAATCAAGAAAATGAATTATGTTCGAGTTTTTAGATCAATAATTGACTGGTACTTCTCAAGAGGTGAAGTAGTGTTCAACTAAATATCTAAGAACTTGTTAGCGGAGTCGAAGTTTTTAAGATTTGTCCTGTGCGAAAGTATACTTAAGTACATTGAAACGGATAAGATGAATACCATTGGGACCTCCCGAAAAGTGTTAATTATGAGAGGTGTTCATCTTATAGAGGTTTTGCATAAATTGAACTGTTGCATGCATACAATGATCAGTAGGACTATTTCTATGACTACACAATTCATGTAAAGTTCACTGCAGATGAATCAAAGAACGAAACCAAATCTTTCATCTAGTGCATGATTTTTTGTGAAATCTTTGTTGAAAATAATCCTCCAACGCCGTCTATTTGGGACCTTTCGCGTCGATGTAGAGTTGAGTGCATTGCAAGACTAGCTGTTAAATTTCTTCTGAAAGGGTCAATGTACGCTTCGTCATCATCTCTTCATTGAAAATAAACAAATGCTCTGTTAGGTCACTGGTGAACGGTCAATCCATCTGAGAACAGTGTGTCGCGGACTATTGATTTTTTTGTTCTTTTTTTCGATGATGAATAGACCGCCGACGAATTGACCTAGCCCCTCTTTAGAATGCATATTGTGTTTTTTGTTTTTCCCTGTTTTCTCACACATACATGCATAAGTTGTTGAACGCGTGTTCATTATACAGAGGTTTTCTTTGCTAAAGGGACCAAAAAAAGTGTTCATTGTTCAGAATTGGGAGGTGTTCATTATATAGAGGTCCATTTACAGTAAAAATCGATCAGGGGGACCGAGACACGTGTTCAAATAGGAGGTGTTCATTAAGGGAGGTTTTACTGTATCTTTAAAAACAGAAAAATGTCACCAGATATGAGCAATGCATTATGCATTGATTACTAATTGTTTCTAAATATTTTCAGGACGCATTCCTCGATTGATAAACACTAGCTCGTGTACACTCGGCCTTCGCCATTTACTCGCAGGATCTTCACGCAAAATAGCAGTGAATCATATCATGGCTTACTGTCCTGAACTAATTCAATATCCCGAACAATCTGTTCTATCACCCGTTCTCAATATGTTCTATAATAAGTCTCGTATTATTTCATTTTATGAGAAGCAAAACTTTGGAGATCCTCTGCCGAAATTGACAGCTGATGTTTTCTGTCTTCATGGGGCATTCATATGCAACGGTATTCCTACAACGTTAAACAAAGATGTCTGCTGGAATTATGAAGAGTTTCTATCATTTACTACGTTACCATTCTTCCCAATACCTAACTTGTTCTGTCAATTGGCAGCAGATCAACAACGGAACATTTTTCAACAGTCAGTATTCTCGATTTCATTATGACATTGAAGGAGTCTTGATTTTATGCTTCCTTCAGTATTTCCAATAGAATGCTGTAAAATATCTAAGACACCTGTCCTTTAGATTTCTCAAAAAACGTGACCGCAAAGTTTCCTTTTCCTTCAATCGTTCTGACTGATTTTTAGAACGATCTTCAAGGCTCATATCCAATCATTTTTCTCTTTTTGCGAATTCAATTAGAGAATTTTGTTCGCCAACAGTATTGAATCTGTCCAGTGTCAAGTGAAATGAATATTTAGCACAAAAAAGACGACAAAATGGCAGCCATTCGTTCAACGAGAAACAACCGAAAACAACATCGTTGACTGCCGATAGATTAAGATTCGACCGTCTGCGATTCATGAGAGTAGTGAGAGACGAACTAGGCATGGCAAGTATGCATTTGACAAGCTTGGATCAATTGAGCAACAGTTAAACTTCATAAAAACATTTTCTCACTCATCTGTTGCGTGCCTCACCGGTAAGCATCGACCTCTCTCAAAACTTCATATGCCTATCTCCACTCCTACAAAAAGTCCGTGTCATTCGGGTATGCGCAATGTGTTATTTAGCTAAAATAGATACATTGCACCCTGTAGATCTACTCAATATTCAGTTTAAGCAGAAAAAAAATGTATACTAATGTTCAACTACAATGTGTCTTTACCTTGGATCCATTTTGAGACCACAATTAGTATGAAAAATGTGAATTGCTCATATTTTTAGTGGGATTTTGCCTGATAAGACAAGAAACCTAAAATAATATATACTTATCGTCTATATTGGACTTTGTAGTCAGCCTTTCTCAATGCAGATTCCTCAACTGTTGATCACCAACACTCAAATATCCAATCTAGAAGGATTTCTGTGCAATGGATCGATCTATTTGCTATCACCGAGACGTATCAATGACGGTTATATTGATTGTTTGTCTGGTGAAGATGAACGAAATCAACACTATGAAATGATTCAGCCATATCGCTATCGATGTTTGGATCCATTGATTAGACAATATGTCAGTTACCAGCAGTTGGGCAATGAAATCGAAGAATGTTCAGATGGAAGTGATGAACTTTCTGATGAACTACATTGGCCTTTCTTTCGATGCGAATTTGAAGATGAATATGCTTGTTGGGTATTGCGTGGTACCGGTCTCGATAATAATGATCGTATTAAAGATGTTCGACTTCTTTTCCATCGCCATTGTGATTCGATCTGGGATACGAGAGATGGTCGAGATGAGAAAAATTGTTCACAATGGATATGTGCTCTCGGAATGTATCAATGTCAAGGTACTGGACAATGCATTAATCGAACACAATTGTGTGATGGCGAATTTGATTGTGATAATGGTGAAGATGAGTTAAATTGTTCAATAACAAAACTTCATTGGTCACTCGAAGATCAATGTAATAATTCGAGAGAACACTTTTGTATTACGTTCGAATTTCTTTCAAATCAAACATTGTATCGTCCGTGTATAGATTATTCGAAAACAGGCGATGGATTCATTGACTGTATTGGCGGAAGAGATGAACGCAACGTGTTTTCATGTTCAGATCATCGAATGTTAGGTGATCGTTTTCTATGTGACAATGCGACAAAATGTTTGGGTCATACAGTCATTTGCAATGGTATTAATGAGTGCTTCGATCAAACAGATGAACTTATTTGCTTCTGGAATCGATATCCATGTCGTATGGGACAGTTTGCCTGTTTCAATGACAGCAGCTGCCACAATAGTCGTTGTAATTCGAATCAGACTTGTTCTAAAAATGAACATTTGTTTTGGTGTCCGAATTCAAAAAATGCACTAGAAACTACCTATCGATCAAGCAAGATTCGTCGTCTTTCGAACTACAATTCGTTTTGTAATAGTTTTTCGCTGGCTTTTACACCACCGACCACAATTCTTAGAGCTACCTGTTCGGGCAACAAATTAAACTTTGATTTTCATGGATTTTGCAATCGTGGTTTCTTTTTGATGACCGGCAATGACACACAACCTTCTTGCTTTTGTCCGCCCAGTTTCTATGGAAACCAGTGTCAGTTTAACCGTCGGCGTATTACTATACGCATTCGTTTTGATCGAAGACATCGCTCAGACATACCACCAGTACTTCATATTCTTGTCTTTTTACTATATAATGAAACATTGATAATTGATCATCAACGATTTGTCGACGTTGATCAAGATTTTCCACCGAAACACAACGCTTACTTACTGTACTCACGTCCCAACTTGACTGGAAACTATTCAGTTCGATTTGAAGCCTATCATAGTCTTGAACTAGTATCGATATGGGAATATTCAATCAATACTATCGGATATCTTCCTGTATTTCGATTAGCCAAAATACTTCGATTTCCTGATCGTTCATTACCATGGCTATGTCTTAATAATCTTTGCAGGAATAATGGAACATGTTATGTTATCGTCAATCAGAATCCAAATCAGTATTTATGTCTTTGTCAACATGGTTGGAAAGGCAAATTGTGCAATGAATCTCTTGAAGAAAACAACTGTGCTTTACACGCTCTTGTCCGCAGTGAGAATGTATGCGTCTGTCCACATGGATATCTTCCACCTCATTGTTTCGTGCGTAATACTATTTGTGATCAGAAATATAGCACTTGTACGTCAGACGAAATCTGTTCACCTTTCTCTGTTTTACCTCCACATGGATATACATGTTTGTGCAATGGATCCAAAACTTGTAAAGCCCAAGAATCTATTTTGGTACTTAATCAACAAAAGACCAATGAGCAAGCACTTCTTCTACAGTTGCTCAAATTTTCCTCTGACTATCCACGACTACGACAACAAATATTGGTTTCGAAATCAACCGATTTTCCTGTTCTGGGATTGATCAACTTACGAGATACAAGAAATAAACGAAGTGTGCCCGAAATGGGTCTTTTGTATACATTTGAACCTCAAACGGTCTTTGTTGCTATTCATCTTAGTATTCTTTATATTAATTGCAGCAACACATTGCGAAATTTAAGTATCGATCTTGATTTACAACCTCTACAGTGTACGGAAATCTTCGAACATCCATCCGCCAAAATTTTTCATACTTTTTGTCGTCGGTCTGACTATCGTCCATGCTTCTATACGAAGAATTACGTTTGCTATTGTAGTGAAAAGACAAATCGAAGCGAATGCATGTCATATGAGCAACGCAATATGGATTGTTCCTATTGTATCAATCAAGGTTATTGCATTCAAGGCAATCTTCAAAATAGAAGTGATTTCGCTTGTGTTTGCCCAAAATGTGTATCGGGTGATCTCTGTCAATTTGCCTTTAGTCGTTTTTCTATTAACTTCGAAATGCTCATCGAACAAATACGAGGTGATTATGCTCATTTAATTGGACCCATGATTTTCTTTTTCGTTGGATTGATCTTTAACGGTTTGGGTATTGTCACGTTTAAACAACAACAAGCACGAAAAGTTGGCACTGGTCTTTATCTTCTCGCCAATGGAATCATCAGTCAATTTGTACTCGTTCTCTTGCTAGCTCGAATTACTTATTTAGTTCTCGCTCGACAAATCACAATCAATGCTGTTGCAAACAAAATTTTATGCAAAATATTGCCCTATTTGATGACAGCATTTAGCAATACTAGCATGTGGCTCATGACTTTTGTCACTGTGGAGCGAGCATTGATAGTCACTTGGCCCACTCGATTTCGATTATTTCGTACTCCTCGATGCGCCATAATTTTAAGTACTATAACGTTTATGGGCTTATTTAGTTCTCTTTATGCGTACGTCATTGAATATAAATTGGTTATTCATCCTGATTATGTATATGCGAGCTGCGTCAGAGAGATTCCACTAGATCGAAAGATCATTGTTCAATATACTTCTCTTGCACACCAAATTATTCCTTTTCTGATTAATTTCATAGCTGGAATGACGGTCATCATCAATATTGGCCGTTCAAAAGCGACCAGTCATCATATATCAACTTGTAATACTATTGTTGAACAAATTCGTCAACGAGCTGACCTACTGGTTGGTCCATTCATCTGCTTTATCTCAGCATTGCCTCAACTAATCGTACTGTTTTTGGACGCGTGTATGTATGAAGAAAGTGCTTGGTTCGTCTACCTTACTCTCGGAGCCTACTACATTTCATTCATGCCTCAAATCATACTGTTTTTCATCTTTGTGGTTCCCTCACCACTTTACAAACAAATTTTGTTCACCGAAACAATACTTGGTCGATATTTAGCCAGGTTTTTACGACTTCAAAATTTGGCCAAGCATACTGGTATCGCTCGTTTTTAATCCAAAATACTGAAATGCTGTGTATTTTTTATTATTAGTCAAGAAAATCAAATAAACATGCTTCAAAGATCGTGATCGTGTGTAGTTTTGCATCAAAATTGAATCTGAATTTGAGTTTACAATTCAGCATGGAGTAGTTAATATTTTTTATTACTCTACTACACTTTTTCGTTTAGGTTACTAGAATCAGTTTTATTCAAAGCATGAGACTTTAAAGTGACCTCAAGCAGGAATGTGGGGGTATAGGTGTGGGTGGGATGTAGACGTGGGATGTGAAATAGAATAATACTCACATTCTCGTTCCACAATGAAAGCACTTGAAGAATAAGTGAATCGATAAGAGCTGTTGTATACTCCAAAAATAGACTAAGAGAACAAAGATGGATAAACTTTCTTGCAATGCCGTTCAATCGGATAGAGTCAACTTCTTGAAAATCAGTAATGTCAAATTCTACGATTCGTCTTTGCAATAAACCATAGATAGATACATTACCGAATAAAATACTTGAGCAATTGAAATCAATTTTAAAATGCTTGAGATTAGGAGTGGCTCGAACTAAACGAAATATTTCACATATCCCATTCATTGCAAAGACTCTTCAGTTGAGGTAAATACAAGATGATCGGACGGATTGATTGGAATGTAACTATAGATGAAAATAACTAAATATGATTACTCAGAAAAGCTTGTTAGCGCAGCCCCGTTGGGACTGCAATGTGGAACTCTTATATCTTCAATAGTTTCATTGAACTAATATAAAACACGTAATGTGAAATATCTTGTATAGACTATAGTTGATTCGCAGGATAATCGATCACCAGAGTAAGAAGCTCTCTAATTTCTGCATTTAGAACATCATTTTTTTATTTTTCTACGCGTATCTTATCTTTTCTTTGCACTGTTGTTATTCATTTTTGATTTTCTTTTTTTCCGTTTTTCTTAATTTCACATTATTATTATAAATATTGCATTAAATACCACATAAGTCTGTTTTAGATATCAATGATATCTATCGCAGATCTTAACACATTATTATATATTTTAATCAACTCACAAACAATAATATTCATTATTTTTCAAAATTATAGCTCGATCAATTTTGAAAAAACTCTAGAAAATTTTACGCTTGTTGTCCTGAATCGCCTCAGTCTGTAATCGGATGGCGGGGGGGGGGGGGGGGCGGGAGTTGTTGGTTTTTTCTGTAAAGAGGAAGGGTGGAGTGGTGGGGGGACATACAAAGTGTCCGTTTAAAACTTTTAATACTTGTCC
>CAJNSZ010001180.1:0-33555 GCA_905329745.1 Rotaria sp. Silwood2 | reverse complement strand
TTCGAAAGTCTATTGAAATCGTATCCTCAGCGGTTAAAAGCTGTACGTGAAGCCAACGGCGGTCACACTAGATATTGATGTATCATTTCTATTCAAATCAAATAAAATGTTCGCTTGATATTTCATTTGTAACTGAACCACATTTACTTGATACTTTATTTTCTTCGCAGGAATGTAACCAAAATCTTGTACATTTATAACTTGGATTGACTATCTGCATCTATTGAATTGTTAACTATAGTTCTAGATCCAGTTTTTTACGGGCTTTCATTTGGTATAAAATTCATTCGGTACCTGCTTTAGAATGACGTCGCTACCCCCCTGGAAAAAGGTTATGCAACACCCTGTACTTATGTGATATAATCGATTTTAATTTTTACTTATTTTATAAAAACTTCGTTACCGCTTTGATCAAGACAAAAAAAACTTCTGTCTTGTCTTACTCTCACATTCATACGGCAACATATCCTGATGGAGAGACAAACAGCGTGCTTATTAGTGCAATTTTTTTCGTGCAACTATAACTCTTTCATATGAAACAAATCAATTAATTCGTTAATATTCAAACATCATTAAATAACAATAAATTAGAATAATATATACCGGGTGGGCCAAAAGTAACGAAACACAGAAAAAATTGAATACCTCCATTGCGGCTTGAGCAAACGAGCTAATTTTTTTTATCAATAATAGAAGCATGCTCAAGCTTTATATCCATAAAGACATGCCTAAAGAAACCCTTTGGCAAGTATTACTATCCATCTGAACAAAGAAAAATTTACTTTTTCACAAATAGGAAACAAAATAATATAAAGGACGGTGCAAAAGTCACTTTATGAAAAATAAAATTGAATATCTCCATTACAGCTTGAGTAAATGAGCTGAATTTTTTATCAATTCAAGAGGCATGTTCAAGCTTTATATTCATAAAGACATGCCTAGAGAAATCCCTTGTTAAGTGTATTATTTAATTTCCTATCTGTAAAAAAGTAAAATTTTTTTCTTTGTTCAGATCAATAGTGGTACTTAACAAAGGGACTCGTTAGGCATGTCTTTGTAGATATAAAGCTTGAATATGCTTCTATCATTGATAAAAAAAATTAGTTCGTTTACTCAAGCCGTAATGGAGATATTCAATTTTTTCTGTGTTTCCTTACTTTTGGCCCACGCGGTATATATAATTTCGCAGTAATGCATTAAAATGCATTGAGTACTGATTGATTGATAAATATTGCTATCTCTTTTAACAAAAATGTATCATAATGTATTAAAAAATAATCAATAGTGAACAACTAAATGATATTTGATAATAATGTAACGCATTATAATACATTAAAATATAATCACTAATCCATATCAGAATATTAATCAATAATAATGTATTATAATATATTGAAAACTAATTAGTAGTGACACAGAAATGATAAATAACAGTGAGAAAAGGGTATCTGATTGATAATGTAAGGTCTATCAAATCATGTTTTTCAGGCATTCAAAAGAAAAGATATGTATGAATTTTTTTTTCATTATTACTCTCATTTCTTATATGTTATTAGACATCAAATAACAAATTCGTGGTGACTTGTGAAATTAAAAAAAAACATTTCTTTGTTGAACGACTCACTCGTTCCACATTTATTCAAAGAATGAATATAAAATATTATTTAATGCATGCATACAGCAGAAAGAAGAATGAAAAACAAAAAGAGAAAAAAGAACACTTAACAATAATATGCTTGATTATAATATTCATAAATATAAAAGAATGAGAAGAAAAAAAGAACATTAAGCAATAATGTGTTTCATTATAATACTTAGAAATGCAAGTAAATGAAAAGAAAAAAAAGCAATGAACAATTATATGCTTGATTAAAATATAACGCGAGAGTTAAAAAAAATCATAATGAAAGCAAAAATGCATCAAAACGAGGAAGATAAAGAAAAAAATACAACAATAACCATGCACGATTATCTTCAGGATTAGCTATGATTGAGCAGGTGGAAGGTAACAGAAGAGTAGTAAGATAAAGCAAGACAGAAAAAAAACGAATATGTATTATGGATGACCATTACATGTGGTTAACATAGTTCGATCATTTCAGTATCGAAAGAAGCTTTTAGATCGGATAGTGGCGAATGTGGTATTGAAACTGAATCTGGTTGTTGTTGTTTGGTTTGTTGATGATTATGGTTGGATTCTTGGTGTGGTATAACAGTATTTTTTGCTGATTGGCGACAGACCTCGCTGTGTAAGCGAGTTTGAGACGCCGTTGTAGGTTGTTGTTTAGTTCGAGTAGACTTTGGTTTTCGTGGTTGATGATGGCCACTGAGAGAAGGTGGTGGAGCATAAAATGACATGAGGGGGATGGGATGAGTATTGCAATTAGGTGAGAATCGATCAGTATCGAGATGTAAAGACGTAAGCGGAGTGGGTAACTGTTTCTTAGAAGATTGTGGTTGATCAGACAATAGATAGGTACCTGTAGATTTGGATTCACCTGGTGCAATGGATGAAAGCTTAAGCTCCGATACATGAGAAGTAAATATGGGAGATAACATCCAAGCTAATTGCAAAAATCGAGTAGTTTGAATACTGAACGAAGTGTTTTCATTTATTTCAAGAAGAACTTCAAAAAACAACTGGTGTACAGATGCACGAGAGCCGACAAGGAACCAGGTGAGACGTAGAACATCATCAGGATCGACGTTATGTCGACGAAGAAAAGCTGAGGATGGGGTGGAATCAAGGATATTAATAGCCTTGAGAGCAGTATCGACGTTAGAATGGGACGAAAAATGTTCACGAAGCCAATCACGGATTGACAAGAGCGTAGTATCAATGGATGGAAGAGAAGAAAATCGTGCTTCGTGTAAAGTTTTTAGTACACTCCAGATTGCCGTAATTGTAAAATCAAAGTTTTGCATGTTAACTGGTTTCAAATATTGTAAATGATTACTGTTGTGGAGAGACTATAAATATAGATAGATAGATAGATAGATATTGTTTTTTATGGATTATTTGAACAAGAGGATAATATTCTAGGTGGTACTCGTGAGCGATGGAAGAGGAAGTGAGACTACGCGAGGACCTTGTAGAAGATATCGTATAAAACCTCGACGCACACAGTAGATGATGATGGTGATGCTGGTTAAAATAAAACCTACAAAAATCATATACAATGAAAACATGTACATAGGATGTGAAAGAGTAGCGGTGGGATTAAAGGGTGGTTGTTCAATAAATCGCATGATTTCTTTCAGTTCACGTCCCATGAGCTTTCTTTTCGACCAAGTACTATTTCCGGTAATGTGACGATGGACATCCACTACTGAAATGTTATTGAGAAATAAGGTATTATTATATAAAATGACTACTGATGGAGAAGACTGTTCAATGGGACGACCCATGAGTGAAAAACCTGGACAGGCGATGGTAGAACCGGATGTGACGTTTACGAGAGCTACAGGTGGAAGAATGAGCTGTTCATTCAAACTTGATGTTTGAAAGGAGGGCATCGAGAACTCTGTTTTTGGAATGACCACACAATGTAAGGATTGGGCCGATGAAGTAACCCAAAGATTATCACGAAGTTGACGAAGAAAAAAAGGTGAAGGTAGAACTGACACTGTTAGACATTTGGACAAGATTGATCCACCTAAGATTTGTCCAACGCAAGTACTATTTGACATAGAACGAAATGGTGGTGTATCCCGACAAGTAGTCATAAGCTGAAAATCACATTTAGAATTATCCTGATCATACCACTCAATTGTGACATTATTTGATGGATCGATAGCCAAGTATTGGGGGATTTGAGCTAATTGAACAGTTTCATTGTCATGTATAAATGGAGTAGTAATTAATTTGTAAATGAGAAAGGGAGATTGATCTGATCGAGGAACTGCAAAGTAACTAGTAATAACCAAGCGCCCAATTTCAGAAGGGTCTGACGTTTCATAGTACGTATTGGGAATGAAATCGAGTTGTTGACGGACAAGAAGTCGAGTAACGATATGTGCTAGAGGCAAAGATCCAAAATGTGGGTTAAAAGTAAGATTGCCCTGACGAATGACGCTATAGACAACAGTATGAAGATCTTGAGGCGCTAAAAAAGCAAGAGTAAGATCATTTCGAAAAATTTGAGTAATAGCCTGATAGAGAAATGAGTGTTGAAACTGCATTTGTAAGAAGGAAACACGACTTTCTAAAGCATTAATAGCTTCCGAGTGATTATTAATAGTAGGTACAGCTGATTCAAGAAGTTTTTGAGTCATCTGTAGTTGTTCAGCTAACTGAATGTGTTCAGACTGGATTTTGACCAGTTGAACACCAAAAACCCGTGTGACTTGTGACAGTTCGGCAAGAGATTTTGACACAAGAGCAACTTCCTTTTGAACACCTGATATTTGAATACTATTGGAAGCTGATAGTCCAAGAGTAGCTGCTCCTATTCCGAGAGTAATAATGCCTGAAATGAGTCGTTTAGTCCGTTGTAAGATCCAATTACAGGAAGAAATTCGTTCGACTGCTGAAAGTGGAAGAAAGTGACATGTACGGTTAGTCATGGGAAAAATAGCTGAATTGTGGATGATTGTTTCAGATGGAGTATAAGGACCCACGTAGTCCAGAAAAAGACCGGATTCGGGATGAGCAATTGTAGTATTGGTAGAAAAAATATTTTCAGAAGATATTTGAGACCAGGAAAACAAGAGAATGAATACATAAAGGAAGTTCATTGTTATAGTTTGAATGCAATACTTACACAATTTCGTTTCTTTTGATTTTACTTTATTATTATTATTATTATGTATATTACGTTAAGTTGAACTAGTTAGTTATTTTGTACGTGTGGATATATTCGATACGAGCAAAGAAATAAATAATTTGTTTCGTACGAATTAGAGAAGAAGAGAGAGAAAAATATATTTTTATATATTTTTTTCTTTTTCTTTAAATCACGAGCGATGCTTATGTTTATCTCGATGTCATGTAATGAACGATGTGATGAATGAGATGTGTAAGAGAGATTGAAATTCGAGATTAACTGTGAAAATGAAGATGAATCATGGGATCGTTGATATGTAACTATTTAACATCTACATAATAGACAGATCAATGATGAAGAAGTGTACGTGAATAAGAGCGAATTGACTAATTAGAAACATACGCCATTCGTTATATGACCGGTTCCCTGCTGATTCAGATGACGATTGCCTCGTTTCACCATAGTAAAAGATAAATTCAAACCAATAACTTGAACTTTTGAAGGAGACTGAATAAGTTAGAAGAAAATTATAGTGTCGAACTTGTTGTTGAAAATCAGCCAACTTCGCTGAAAGTAGAATATTTGAAATAGATTGGAACGTTAGATATCTAAATTTGAATGTAATATGTGTATTATCACAGATTTAACTGACTATATTGTTTACGGATACGGATCAGACGACTATTCAATTACATTATACTGAATATAGTTACTTTTTATTAACAAAGGTTATTTATGAAAAATTGTTTTTATCAACAATCATGCTTGGATTGAGTAATATGCAAAGAGTCATATTTAAATATTCGAATTGCATCTAACTCTTTGTAGCAAAACAAACTTGAAGAATGAATGAATATTTACCGATAGACTCCGCAAAAAGAAATAAAATACTAGCTATGAGTATTTCGAAAATGAATGCTATTAGTGTCTTTTTTTTATTGTTTTAGAAAAAGAGTTTATTGGTTTTCTACTGAATTGTGTTTATGCTTTTCGTACTGGTTATTTATTTATATATAACTATTCTAATTTTAAGTAGTTACAGTTGATAGACTAATTTTATCTTCGGTGATTCAAGCAAATTTACAGGTGATTTTATATTAACATTATATATGATATATTCAATTAAAAAAAATAGACTGTTATGTGATCGAACACGAAATTGAAATATGTCATAAGACTACAGAGTCAAGGTTTCTATGTGATTGAAGAGTCTATATGTTAGTGGAAACATGATTTTCAATTTACTGATAAAAAAAAATGTCTGAATGTATTTAATTAATAGTTCAATGATTCCAGTTATTCACACGTATTCTGATTCTAAATATAAAATAAACAGATAAATCGACCGAAGTTTCTGATAAGACTGAATGGTTTTATAATTAATGATACATGAAACTGACTGAAGATGTGTTTGTGTGAAATGATGAAGTGCTTCGTTGTGAACTGACAATTAGTATTCTTTGTATCGTCTTGACAGCTCATTGTGAAATGAAAAATAATAGGCATGGGAGAGAGATGAAAGTGTAAACGTGAGAAATTTTTTCAGACTGAAATAACAGAAGAGAAGCATTTATCTATAAGAATAAAATGAATATGTTTTCTTGCGTCATTTCACTGTTTTAAATAATTTCATAAGAGTCTGAATAGTCGTCATTTTTTAATATATTTGTTAGATTTTATAAAACTAAACGGTAAATTATACTTTGTTTTGAGCCAATCAGTTTTATTTTTCTTTATAGGTATTGATCTGTAAAATAATTTTCGACGTTCGTTCAATTTATTATCTATATTATCTGTACACAATTACATTGTTAATTTGATTTATTACAATTCATCGATTTGGTTAGTATATCTGAGTCTGGTCTTCGGACTAGCAACATGATTTGCTCAAATGTAGCAACACGATTTATAAATATAATGATTTATAAGTCTCTAATTGGGGCAACACGATTTTATATATATGTAAGACAAATAATACAGAGAACAATACTTGCAATAAGAATTATGTAAACTTTTGGAGGTGATTAGAAAATGTATCTAGAAAATCTAGACCAACATAAGAGTCAGGATTTATTTAAAGGAGTAAAATATTGCATTGCAATCATATATTTTTATTTTTTCATTATCCGTTTTGACAAGATAACTCTCATAGCTTTCTTCTGTTTCAAATAATATATAGCATAATTTTTTTATATGTATATTTGTAGAATACTGCAGTTTTGGAGATTATATAATCGCGAATAATTTTTTGAGTAAACATATTAGTTGTGCTATCTAAAAAGCAAAGATAAGCTTAATAAATTTGAAGACTTTCGTATAAATATTACACACTAGTTTATCAATTCATTCTTCATCTTTTCATAGTTTCAAGAAATATATAAATATACAAGGGACATGTTCATAAATAGAAATGTTGAGCTCATCTTATTTTCTTACTTATTCTAACATTAAGTAAAGAAATATCTTTGAAACTTTAGATTTTTCAAATAGTGTGAGCAGCTGTAAAACAATATTGAACTTCAGGGAATCTAATAATAGAGAAAAAAGCTACCTTTTACTTCTAATTTTTAAAATTTGACTATTAAAAAGCGGTTAATATTAATATAATTAAATCTTAGTTTTTGGACTTTAGTTTCGAAATTTTTCGGTTCGAGTTTACTTTATTTCTATATTCTGTATTTCGAAATTTATGCTTTGGACAATTTCCCCTTCGACATTTCAACAGTAATTCAACTAAAATATTTGAAAAAATTCTTAACTGATAATTGATTTCGAGTTTCGAATAGCATATGTTCTTTAAAATTATCCATTCTAATCTCCGTTTTTTATTATAGGACAATGAAAAAGTATCAAAGAGTGTTGTATACCTCAGAGTTTACTGATGAACTCAAGCAAAAGCTTCGTATCATACGTTATGACAAACGCAAATCTTTGAAAAGTAATGTTTATTACGTCGGTTTTGCGTCAGAATCAGATGCTCATTATGCAACAAAACTTGCTAACAAACTACCAAATCTAACCATGAAACCATTTCAGCCAAAAACTACCAAAGTTTCTTCTCCAAAACAATCAACTATTCGTTTTTTGCCGCCTTCTGAATTTCCATCACTTCCTTCGACACTTAGTTATTTACCTCCAGACTGCTATCTTGCTCGCTCTTGCTCTCAACCAAATAAACACGAACGTACTGGTGAAACCTTATTGGAGCGAGGACAACGACTACTTGGATTATGCTCTGAAATATCACCATCGTCATCGATTAGTTCTAATATTTCGAAGAGTATCGTTCGACTGATTGAGAGACATATATATCCAACTGATAATCTTAAACGAGTATTAATTGAAGAGATTAAATCGTGCCTTAATGCTATTGATTGTGCAAGAGAAGCAGCAGATGACTTCTGCCGCTTCAATGGTAAGCATGAATTATTCATATTTAGGTTAGTCAAAAAGTGCTAACAAATTTTTAAAAACTAATGACGTACAGAATATCTGATATGTCTTTCTATAGGAACTGTTTGAGAAATTCACTGTAAAACTTCATGTAAAATCGTCCAATAATCAGATTTAGATTGATCTTTTTTCGATTTAACCTTATATTAGTAAATGACGCAATTTCCATCGGATTAAAACTAATCTTTTTCTTAAGTTTTGATTTTCCAGATTCAGTAAATGTGAATTCTGTTCATCAGCTTTTTGGACTTATTTTTGAATACTCTTTCTTAAGATGTTATATTAAATTCCAATATTGATTTTAGTTTCAATTTTAGGGAGAGACGAGTAAGGACTCTTTTGATGATGACATGTTCACGTTCAGTTAGAATATGTTATGCACTATCAGCGTGTATAATTACGGATTTCGAGCAAATTCGATAAATTTCAAAAGAATCGTTTTATATATCGTCTTCTAATCAGTTATTATAGAAAGACATATTAAAAGTAAATATTTTATTTAAGAAAGTTTTTAAATTTGAAGAAATTGGAAGAACTTTTTGACTGATCTAAATCCTTTATAATAAAACATTGGTAAATGACTGTTTCCAATAATAGAACTAGGTAACGATCGTGATATTAAATTACAACGTCTGTTCCAGTTACATTCCACAGCTTACTATTTAAAATCAGCAATTAGTTCGCAATTAAAAATGGCTTCCAACACCAATATTAGTATAGCTTGGACGGGTATTGTCAATAGCATTGATGCTTTAAAAGCATCTATTGCGCATGAACAATTACTAAAAGAAAAAACTGGATTAGGCTCAGAAGTTAAAAATAAAATTGATTTAGAAGCATCGATTGCTTTATCAGCAAAATTATTATATCAGCTTACTAGAATTTCTATCTAATCGTTCCTATGCGTATAATATATTTTTTTTCTATTACTATATTTTCTATTACTGTATTAAATCGTGAATAAATGAACATACTTCTATGTTTTTATTCTTACAGTTTTTGAAAATAAGCTGAATTTGCAACAAAGATGGGTTTGATTATGACACATTAGCATATATGTATACTTTCTACTCATAATTTTCTCTTTGCCATAGCATTTTTTTGACATTTCATCGAGTTCGGAAAAATAATACGAATTTTTGCTAATATTTGAACGAAGAGTGTATAAGATGATTACTTTCGAATGCTTTCTATTATATAAAGTATTTTCGTTATTTATTCAACTGAAAAGTTTGTTAAATTGAAACAAACGTGCATATAATAATACTCAACTTTGATAAGTAAGAATGAGGATGAAAAAAATAGTGTTTTATTAACTTTAAAAATTTATTCATAAAGTTTATATGTATTGCTCTTATTTATATTTCGTATCAGCGTCGTTATAAACCTAATAATTTATTCGTTGTAAATCAGAAGAGATAAAGAACCCATTTGTTTTCTATAATATTGAAAATTCAGAAAAAAAAGCAATCAAAAAGAGATAATTTCATTTTGATAAGCAATCTGTAACCTTAAAAAACACAAAAGTTATACCACTAAAAGAATAATTTATAAATAAAAAAGGGATATTCATTATTAACAAGAACAAAAACGAGAGTGTATATAACAAAAGATGGTATGGTCGAATTAAGCTATTTATTTTTTTTTGGATTTATTAATCTAATTCATAAAAGTTTTCAGATATTATATCTGTTATAAATATATATTAATATGTCTCAATCATCAAGTAAGTGAAAAAGGAAAAATAATTATATAGTTGAGAACTTATTATATTTTTCTTTTGTTTTTTTTTGTCCAGAATCTACAAAAGAAAATAATGTTAAGATTAACTCAACATTAGCATCAACTGAAAAGGTGGCAGACCTCGGTATTATATAATTTAACATCTTTTTTTGGATAAAAATAAATATGATGTGTCTGTTTGATTAGGTGATGAAAAGCAACGATCTGCATCTGGTCAACCCGAACATGTTGAAAAAGAAAAGAAGGTCAATGATAGTTCATTCAACAATTCAGATTTAACTTTTGATACAGTTATGGGTGATGAAAATAATATAGTTAAAACAACTGAAGTTATCAAAAGTACTCCAGGAACAGTTAAAATCGAAGTTGAAATCACAGATGAAGAGCTTTTAGCAGTGGCTTTGATGTTGGAAGCAGAAATGGAAAAACAAATATAATAAATGTTTTAAAAGAAATATTGCGTAGTTCATGAACATGAATATTAGTAATATAATATATATCAATATTAGATTGTTGTCTTTTATCTTTTCATCATGTGTTAGATTTATCATTATTCATCATTTTTATGTATTCTTATAATTCAGCATTTTTTTTGTCTTCTTGTTGTTTAGCATGTTTTTTTTTCAAATAGTTTAGTATGGTATAAAATATTCACATTTATAAAAGATATATTAATTCTGATCAAATTAGTACTTGTCAAAATGCCATATGATAACTTGCAAAAATAAAATAGATTATAAAGAAAGAACCAATTTTTTATTCGTCTTTTGAGATTCTAGAACTGTCCTATACTAACATGTTTTCCGCAGAGTTATTGCAAGGAATGATAGTCCAATTAAGTTGCTATCAGAGTACAGTAGCAATCATAATCCATTGGAAAATATGAAGTTTTTCAGATATAGATATCATTCATGCTATAAGATCAATTTTTAGAGGTTGCAATAATACATTTATACTGGTAATTGAAAAAAAATATTTTAATTTGAATGCAAAAAAACAGCGTTTCCTTTGCTTTCTCATATTCCTGTTGCATTTTTCTTTAGATTAGACCCAACGATAAATTTCCATTTTCGACGTTTTTTTGGGACACGTCTTATGGCATCTGAAAACAATAGTTCTACTGAAGACAAATCATTTCTACCGAAGTTTATCAAATGGCCATTAGATATGGGTTTGGAGGATGATGAATTTAGAGCGGGTTATCCATTTCGTTCAACAACTCCAGTTAACTCAAATGGTAAGATAATGTTCAGTTTAAAGACAATCGGTTTTTCATTGGGACTATTCTAGATGAATGGTTAGTGACTAACTCTACAATAATGAACAAGAATGGTTTAATTCGGTTGGAAAAGTTCGGTATCTATACATATATTTACACTTAACTTTTATCGTTTTTTTTAAGTTCAATTTTGACTAATGAAAAAACTGTGAAGATCGTCGACAAAATGCAAGTAGTGGCAGATCAATCGTCCCAAGCGTCTGTGAGCATTTGTCATATTTATATATATTTTATAATTATTTATTGATGTGTTATAAGATAACCACCACCTCACCAAAACAGTATTCATTAGTCAACAACACTGAACAAAAACATAAAAATATAATTCATCATTTGGAAAGTGTTGAAATGGTGCATCTTAATGATCAAATATCAACTATTCCAACACGTGAAATCATTAATGGAAAACCACAAGAAAACACTGATTTCGTTCAAAATGATGCTAATCGCTCTATATGATTCATATGTAACATGAAACAAAAAAGACTAATAGATGTGTGCTTAGTTATGCTTTCTTTCATGTTAATCTGGTAATTATTTAGCTCTTTTATTTGTGTAAAGTGCGCAGCAATTAAATATAAATGTCGTGCAGTAGATTGTTGTTTTTTTTGTTTATATTTACTCGAATTGTGATTATTTTATGTCTTTTAATTAAACACGATATAGCAAAATCTATATTAATATCAAGCCAGTTATTTACTGATACATTACATGCACTTCATGGTAGATCTTTACAACATTAAATGCCTGTATTTGTAATATATTTTTCACATATATATTGTTAGGGATGGCACTTTATCTTTATTTTACTCAGTAAAGTAAATTGTAATACTTTAGGTTCATCATGCATTCACTAGTCCAGTATCATATACTAGTAATGTTGCAGCATATCCATATATTTTCATAAATATATGTTCATATAATAAGCGGGAAATAAAGTAAAATATGCATTCTTTACTTTACCCATCGAAGTAAAATACGACCTCTATTTTATCCAAGAGAGTAAAGTATGCATATTTTACTTTATTTTCCATTTGTTATAGAGCAAATGTTTATGAAAATATATGGATGTGTTGCAGCATTACCAGTATACGATACTGGACTAGTGAACACATAATAAACCAAACGTATCATAATTCACTGCACTTTAGTTTTCTGGTAAAGTTGACTTACTTTACTTTACTAAGTAAAGTAAATTATGCTCACTTTGCTTTACTTTACTTTTTCAATGAAAAGTAAAGAGAAACTGCTACCCCTATGAGTTATTGTCTATGGATAAAATCTGAGATACATAAAAAAAGATTCGGGAAGCTACAAATAACTCCTAAGACGCGTAAGTTGTGACTTAAAATTAAAACTGAAATTGCATATATTCAGTGGTGTGATTAAGTGCATATATCCTTAGGGTCTTGATAATTCATTTATTTATTATTTGTATAACTAGAAAGTAGTCCACAAAAGTTTAAACTGTTTATCATTTGGGTTATATGTTTGAAAAATTCATGAAAAGTAGGTACAACTGCGTTCATGTTTGTAAAATACGACAGGTTTCGAGGTATTTGTTTCATACCATATTAACGTGTGACTAAATTTGATAAATAGATTATCAATTACTCATTAGCATCTATTAATTTTGAAACGAAATCTTTAAAATTATTTCACTTCATGAATTGATTTTTAGATTTGTGTCAGATGGATAATTTTAATATTAATAATAGCAATATGTCTACAAATAGCTCTATTATGTTCAGCAGCCAACTTTCTGGTAGTAGCAAATATCATCGAGAACAACAGTTCAATCAAATACTTGAGCAATTAACAGTAGCGTCGAACGCATTGAATTACGAAGAACAGATAACTGCAATTGTGACCATAGTATGTACAGTGCCTGTATATGTTGAATATGTATCGATGTATTAGCAACAATTGTATTAAATTTCTTTAGTATGAAAATCTGATGGTACCATTAACATTTACTCCGCCAACACAATTTGATTCAACAGTTCATAAGATAGATCCTATAGCACAAAAATATCTTGAACAAGCTAGTAAAAGCGTACAGCATCTTGTTGCTATCAAAACACTTGATGATGGCAATTGTTTGTTCAATTGCATCACATCCTTAATGCCAAATTCGGATTTATCTGCTGTTGAATTAAGAGGTTTGTCGATATATTTTACGTATTTATTGAAGAACTATGACCGTAATTAAACTCATTATATAATTGTAGTACGAACTGTTGTCGAACTGATTAAGAACAAGACTTACTATATAAACAAATATGCATATCTTATCGGTCCTATTGATGAAGCTATTCGAAGAGCATGTAACAACAATCAATTCTCAGAGCTATATGAACTTGCTGCACTTGCCAATGTGATACAATGTGAAATTCGAAGTGTCTATCCTTATATTGATTACAGAGCTGAAATGAAAAATATGAATGCTATTTATAAACCTATACAGTCATCTACTCCAATTCGTGGTTATGTGATTATTTTCTGGACTAGTAGCAGGGACGAAGTAACAACAAGATCACGTACTAATAGTGGTGGCATTTGGAGTCCTAACCATTTTGTACCTCTTGTCAAGTATGATGAAAATTTGAATGTACTAGATGACAACCAAGTCACTCTCGTTTTAAAAGTGAGATTCAAAAAAATAGGTGCTGTAAGCATCAAGCTTTGGTGTTGACATTTCTAGACTCCAGAGAAAACAACGACAAAAAATAATCAGACGTCTTTAATTCGAACTCCTGATTTTTCATCAACTCGTGATGTTCGAAAACGTTTTAACTCTTCTACAGAATTATCATCTTCATTTCAACAATTATTGACAAATTCAAAAAGCTTAGATGCAGAACGAAAGCATCGAGAGAGAATAGAAGAGAATGAACAGCAACGAAATGAGCGTCTTGCTCGGGATCAATTACACAAAAGAATTATGAGAGCGACAGAAAATGATCAACAACGAAATGAACGTCTTGCTGATCAACGACATCGATCGGCACAGAATCGACTTAATGAGAATGAGCAGCGAAGGAGCATTCGTTTAGCCAGTACGAGAGAACGTTGGAAAGAATCCCAAGAAAATAAGGATGAAGAACAAAAACTTAGACGAGTCCGAAGTATAAGTATGCGACGTCGTCAAAAAATAATAGCAAAAAAACAGCAAACAGAATCTAATCGTTTTCACTGGCCATCAGCAATACCAAATCAACTAAAAGAACGCTGTCTCCAAGATTTTATCAAACAAATGTCGATGAATACTTTAAGATAATCAACATGCATTATTTGTAACGTTCGAGCATCTGCTAATTCAATGACTCAACATATACTTGAAGATATTCCTAACCGAGAGAGACTCATTTGCCATTCTGATCTGAAAAGAATTATTCCTAAAGCACAAGGTAATATTCATACAACCGGTTTTTAATTATTAATTACTAGAAAAACCAATATTTAATTGTCTATCTACAGGCGGTGACGATCAGTCAAGTTATTTTTATTTATCCAACATCCTCTTCTACAAAGGAGGATATAACAAAACAACAAAAACTGGGAATATATGTCATCAATGCTATAGTACCTTGAAAAAAGACAAGATTCCAATGTTTTCTCCGGCAAACAAAATGTGGATAGGAGATATACCATCAGTACTTCAACAATTAACGATTGTAGAAGAAAAATTGTGAGTAATTATTTGTAAGATTTAACAGTAATACATTCAATGGAGTAGAAATCTAATTTCACCAATTTATGAATATCTTCGATAGTTAATTGGTGTCGTGACGAGGAATTTATTAAAATATCAAGAAAAAAATGTTTCATTTGTTAAGCCTACTTCGGTTAATCTGAATCTAATGTATAAGTTTTTATCATGACAAATTTGAATAGATATGTTGAAAAAGGAATTAGAATTTAGAAAAATTAAGAGTTTTCCAAGTAAAATTGAAATTTAATTTCTTTTGTGTAGAAGATTTTAATTAGATGCTACTGCACGAAAAATTCAAATTTCAATTTGTCTCAGGAAATGTCTAATGTTTCTTCTAACATAGATATCGAATTCAATATTAAAATATTTCCGTATGATCTACTGTTATTTTCTACCAATCAGTTTGAAAAATATGGAGTTTATTTCTAGGATCTCGCTCTATCGACATAACAGTTGTGTAATGAAACTTTATTCGCCATTTGGTGATCATTCAACTGCTCAATCTGTCCTGAAAGGTAATGTCATCACATTTATGCAAAATGTGCCGAACATCGTATCAAGTCTTCCGTTGAAAGCAGATGATCTGTGTGATACAATCAAAATTATATTTATTGGTGCCCATAAACCAGATCGGCAGCAATTGCGAAAGATTTGTGGTGTGAACAAACAAAAAGTACGTAACGCTTTGCTATGGTTGAAGAAGCACAATTATCTTTATCAAAAGATTCCTAGTAAGACATTGAATTGTAATATTAATACCTCACTTTTTTAAATGTATAGTCAACGAAGCCAACATTGATAGTCTGCCCGATGATGATGTTCCGGAAAGTCTATGGAACACAATAGATACATTAGAAGATATTAGCAATGCTGAAACAGAACGTAGTGGTTTATCGAATGAAGTCTTAGATAATACTGACGAACTAAGTGGACAAAACGAATCGAGCATTATTACTTTGAGTACAAGGTACAAACAGAGCTTTAGAAAAAAAAAAGACAAACTGTTTATATTAATATTTTAGTGCTGTGCTCGATGTGAATGGAACTACTATTACAACAAAAGATATTAGTGAACATCTTGTGCACAAAATCAATGCTAATACAGAAAAACCACAAGTAGAGGTATTAAATAATATTGTGGAAGATGAAGATGAAAATGAAGATGTAGTTTATTTGATTCCTCGCTCAGCTATACCAGCAAATGAGATTTTAAATCAAGAATTAATACTTGGTCTATTTCCAACGCTTTTCCCGTATGGATATGGAGCACCACATGACTTATCGAGACCAGTCTCGGTTTCTTTGAAGCAGCATATTCAGTATTTACTTAGATACAGTGATCATCGTTTTGAAAAGCATCATTCATTTATATTTGTCCTTTTTAATATGATGCAGCGACAGCAAGCATGCTACAATGCATCTCTTATGGCATCACGACCTTACTTTCGATCTATTGCATCTGATCTTGAGACGTTGACTAGCAAAGAAATTGAGATCGCGTTAAATAATATCTCTAAGGACAAGTTCTCTTGTGTTACTGATTCTCGCATTAAGATGCTGATGAATCAAATCCGAACAGTTGGTGGTCATGTAATGGGTTCAACCTATTCTCGTTCTAATTTACGTACTCAAATTCATGCGCTTATATACAGTCAGGGTTTGCCAAGTATTTTCATTACTATTAATCCAGCTGATATTCACAGTCGGGTTGCTCTTTATTTTGCTGGTGTTGATCTTGACCTTGACAAAATTTTACCCGAAACTATTCCATCAACTTTTGAACGTGCTCAGATAATAGCATCTCATCCTGTAGCAACTGCTCATTTCTTTAATGTACTAATCTCATCAATTCTTGATAATCTAATAATGAAGGGAGTTCTCGGACCAATGAAAGCCTACTTTGGCACAGTCGAAAGTCAGGGTCGAGGCTCATTACATTTGCACATGCTTCTCTGGCTCGATCATGATATAACACCTTCACAAATGAAAGAGAAAATTCAAAACGAAGAGTTTCGAAAAAGCTTTATCAACTACTTGGAGGATATCATTAAGGAGGATCTTAGCATGTTCATACCTGATGGCTCTAACATTAACGGTAAGAGTTACATATTTTGTACGTATTTCAAAAAGTTTCATCAAAGTAGTTTTTTAGATCTCGAACAACAACAAGCATCTTTGGGACATAATTATCAATCAGATTCTGTGAATGTTGATAGTCGTGAACAAATGTCCAATAAAAGTATATTATATGCTATATAATTATATAAAAGATATTGTTTATATCATAGATCGTTTTGACAACGAAGCCACATCTTTACCACCAGCAATGATGTTGACTCCAAACCCAGCATTACCAAATTTTCCGTCAGTTTTCAAAAGAGATGTTGTACAGTTAGTCAATAGCGGCAATATTCATCACCACACGGGTTCGTGCTATAAATATTCGAAAAAACGTGATAATCCTGAGTGTCGTGTTCATATGCCACGAAAAATCGTAAAAGAATCAACAATTGATACACAGTCGGGAGAAGTTAAACTGAAACGGCTTCACGAAACTATAAATAATTTTAATGAATACATTATTACTGCCTGTCGATCTAATATGGATATTAAATATATCTTTAGTGGTAGCGATTCGAAAGCATTAGTATATTACATTACGGATTATGTGACAAAATCAAATTTATCATTTTATGATACGTTTGGCCTTATGCTCAAAGCTACTCAATATTTGGAAAAAAGGGCAACTCAAGTCAACAATATTCTAAGTGCAGAAGAAAAATCACGCAAACTTGTCCTTCGTTGCTATAATACGCTTGCTTCACAACAAGAACTCTCCGGTGTTCAAGTTGCTTCGTATCTTATGAGTTGGCCTGATCATTATACAACTCATGAATTCGCCAATATCTTTCTGATTGGTATTGAGCACTATTTGCAAGCGACTCTGGAAGAGGAAAAGGTAAAACAGCAATGTTTAGTAGAAGGTAATTTTTATTGTTATCTGTTTTAATACTTTCTATTCAAAAGTATTCAATATAGATACAATTAATAATGAAAATGACGAAGAAAACTATGCTGAATTTGAAGAGCAGTTTACTCTTCAATTGGTTGAATCCATAAATGAATATGTGTATGTGAATGGTCGACTTGATTATCAATATCGTTCTAAATCACTTGATGCCTTATGTCTGTATGATTACGTGCGTCTTTATCGAAAAAAGTTGATTGATGCCTATGATAAGAAGCAGTTACAGGCTCGTACAACAGCAGAGACCATCGAATCTACAGATTTGCGACGTGGTCGTCCACCATGCGAGAGAGTGTTATTTGAAGTCCCACATCCCCAGGTATCATCACATTTGAACATAAAGCGTACTAAGCCCGTTGTTCCAGTACTACTTGGTCCTGCGATACCGCGACGAGATCGAGATGATACAAAAGAACGTTACTACCGATCTATTCTGACTTTATTTGTACCATGGCGATCAGTTGCTGATCTATGCAGTATCAATCAAACTTGGGAACAAGCATTCGAAGTTCATGAAAAAACTATTACTGCTGAGTCGCATAAAATTATCGAAAATATTCAATTGCTTCATGAGTGTAAAAAAGATCGTGATGAACATCTAAAACAAGTAATTGAAGCTATTCAAACTGAAACTATTGATCATCATTTTTATCCCAGTGAAATGGAGGACGATAATGTTGAGGATAATGATGCAGTCCTCGATGTTTTGGAAAATTTATATATAAATGATTTATATTCACCAAAGAATATTGGAATTGGAGCTGAAGAAAATTACTTCCGAAAAATCGTACAGAATATTGATCGAATTGATCGATTTATACACATTAAAGGTAAGTAATAACATTCCAATCTTCGTAATAGCCACATAGATTGATATTTGTTTATTAATTCAGGTGTAGGACCAACAAAGAATCTGATTTACACAAGAAAATCGGACAAACTGATATTTGAAGACAAAAAACATCTTATACCACTTACCGATGAATTAATGAAACTCAGTTACAGATGGCAACGCAAAATAAATGACGAAAAGGAGCGTCGCCGAAATATTTACATGAACGAAGAAGATAATAGTGTTGAGATAGAACAGACTGACAAGGAAGATGATCAACTTTTTATAAAACCTGTGGAGGATTCATTGTTACATTATAATGCAAGTGCATCGTTGAGCCTTGAATCAATTCAACCGGTTTCCACGATGATTGTTATTAATAGTTACAGTCAAGAGCAAATCGCTTTAGAATTTACGTTAAATAAGAATCAAAAGGCTGCATTTATGATCATCACCAGTCATCTTAATGCAAATGACGAAACAAGTTCAAGTAAATTGATAAAAAAGATTACTTTTCAAAAATAGTTTGTTTTAGATGGTAAACAAGAACAATTGATCATGTGTGTACCCGGCTGTGGCGGTACTGGAAAATCCCAGTTGATTCGGGCTATAACCGCTTATTTTGACCAGACCAAGCGTGCACGTAAGTTGCGAAAGCTAGCTCCAACATCAGTTGCAGCAGCAGAAATTGATGGAATGACAATTCATTCTTTTCTGGGCGAAAGTCGAAATCCGAAGGCTAGGCTAAAACTTCGAACACGTCCTGGTCAAACAATATTGGAAAACAAATGGCGTTTTGTAGAGTATCTTATTATCGATGAAATGTCTATGGTTGTGCTCAGTTTGCTGGCTCGTTTGAGCAGAGTTATTGCCACTGCCAAACATTCGGATCCCACTCTACCTATGGGAGGTATAAACATCATCTTCTTTGGAGATTATATGCAATATTCACCCGTATTCGATAAACCTCTCTATCATGAATGTTTGCCGGTGAAAATCAACAAAGCTGGTGCCGGTAATAAACTACCAACTGAAACTGACATACAACAGAAAAGTGCACGAGCAATTATTCTGCAAATCAATTGTGTCGTGGTACTCGAAGAACAAATAAGAACCAAGGATCCAGTTTATCGAGATTTATTAAACCGAGTTCGCCAAGGAGAAGGAACATATGAAGACTGGTTATTGCTTCGAACGCGTGTGATTGGTATTGGTTTACAGGTTTCCCTCAATGACCCACCGTGGAACGAGGTTCGTTATAGATAATGCATGTTATTGTAATAATAATTAGAATTGACAAGGTTTATGTTATATTTAAGGCACCAATCCTCGTGTACCGCAATGAAGTGCGGACGGAGCTAAACAACAGAGCAGTGATTAACAAAGCTTACGAAGTGGGACAATCTCCAACTGTTGTAGTAGCTCAAGACACAATCAAAACAAAGAAAAACATTGATCTACCTCACCTTACCAAACAACTTCTTACATTACCAGACAATAAAACCGAACATTTGCCTGGCTATTTACCACTGGTGCCTGGCATGCCGGTTTTGCTACAAGAAAATATAGCATGTGAACTTGGTTTGTCAAATGGAACACCAGGCATTTTTCGTAAATTGATTTATGATGAAACGTCAGGACATACTACAGGCTTGGAAGAATCATTATTTACTCCAGACACATTGTTTGTACGTAATGCACAATATGCTTTAATCGAAACACGAAACTCTAGAATAGATCAACTTGAATCACTTGAATCCTCAATCATTCCTATTCCAGTCATCGAAAAGACATTTGATGTTGATCTAAAGAAGCTCTATGCAAACCAATCATCAATATTAAAATCATTGAATGATCAAAAAATAAAGGCAACCATCAATGTCAAGAGAAGAGGCTTGCCTCTTATCCCTGCCTATGCCATCACAACTCACAAAAGTCAAGGTCAGACGTTGTCCAAAATCGCCATCGATCTGAACATGCCACCGGGTATAGTAGAAGTAGCTTCTGCTTATGTACCACTTTCACGTGTACAACGTCTCGACGATCTCGTCATTTTACAAGACTTCCATATTAATGCCCTGCAAGTGAAGCCTTCTAAGGCACAAATAGATGAAATCTCAAGATTACATGATCTTTTTAAACAAACAAAAGAAAAATATGCTCGCTACTTCTATTGATCTTACACATTACACATTTAAAACTAACTGTGATTAACCAGCTGTCGAGAAAGCATTTTTTTTTTCTGCTTTCTCAATATTGAATAACATGTATCTTCTGTATTTTTAGAAACTCTTCTCTGTAAATGTCATATGAGTGGTGCATAAATCAAACAATCTCCTTATATTATTCAATCTTCTCTTCATTTATGGCATTTGCAACTGAGAACTATAAACTGTATAAATAGTCTGGAAATCAAAAAAAAGAATAACTAGTTTTATGTTATTGCACTAAAAAACAGCACTTTTTATTCATTTTATCTTTTTTTTCTTTTGTATACGGTTCTTCTCAGCTAATGCTCATAAAATCGTTTTAATGTTGTTTAATTGTAAATTACTATTTCTTGTAATAAAAGACATACTCAATAATAAATCCAACTTTGAAAGTTTATATTGACATGATAATAATTATGATGCATATTAGATAAATAAAAAGCTCATAATAATTATACTATAGAATTGAAAGTATTGATGAAAAAAATTCTTTCAAGTGTATTTCAGTTCTCTTATCGGTTACAAAATATGAGGTACATTTCAAGGATTTTAAAAGTTTAAGAGTATAGAACAGAAATTTACTACCAGTTTTGGAGGAATTAATCTAAGCTGACGCTATACTAGAATGTAGAATAAAATGCAAGGTATTCACAGTCACTGTTTAATATAAAAAAGCTTTAGCTTATTGTGAACAAACCTCTTATGAAGACTATTTTATATCGCCGTATACTTCAACATTCAATTTCACTATTTAGAAAAAAAAGAATAAATGTTTAGTTTAAAAAAAAAGTAAACGAAAGAATTTCTCCACAAAAATAAAAATAAAAAAAGGAAGACTAATAAAAAGAAGAGAGTAGTTGACACTGCTGCAATCAGTTTTATTAAGATGCTTCATTATTAACTCACAACATCATCAGTCATAAAAGGAAGAAATAAATAAACAAACAAATGAAAAGTTACAAGGAAGCATTATATGAATATAATTTCTATTTTAATCTTGTTGTCTTGTAATATTCACTTTTTACTTTCTTTTGGTTGCTATCTATTTCTTCCTTTTATGACTGATTACACTGTTAGATACCAGCGAAATATTGTAAAACCAAGTGATAAAAATCGTGTCAATCACTCTTTTTAATTAAAAATTTTCACCATATCAATAAAAAAAGTATGAAGAACTAAATTCAGAAAAACTATGTAAAATAATGTAAGCGAATTAATGAAAGAAACATAATGTCTCAAATTTATATAACAAGAAATTGAGTCCTCAGAAAAATTCTTGAAAATACGATTCACAAATACTTGCATGTAACAAAAGATATCTATTACTCTTCACCATTTGCCAAGACGTAGATCAGAAGTCCAATGGATAATGCCGGTTTTATAAATCACTTAACAAAAAAAAATAAGTAAACGAGACTTACCTTCTGTCCATACGTGTGAGGGATTAATAATAAAATTACTATTTAGCATATGACCAGTTCCTTAAATTTCTTTTTCAAATGATCACTACATTATCATTATATTAAACGACCGTTGAATTGTTCTTTCGTTCTGTTTTGTTCTGTTCTATCGTCGTGTGTTCGTAAAATATCGCACCGAATAATGACACAAATATGAATCAATAGCAACGCTGTATTCACTGATTTAATATGCAATAGCGGCAGAGATTCCAAATGGAAAAGTTAAAATCGGAATTTTTATTTTCAAAATAAAAAACCAGAGACATTTTTTTGAAAATCGGAAAAAAAAACTGGATTCTATTTTTTATGAACAAATCGATGTTATTTTTTTCTTCTAATAACTTCTTTTACTGTTTCTATTGATTGATACACACTGTCTTAAAATGTACTTTAAGATACAAGTAATTGACAAAAATAGTGTAGATAAGTGTACAGTTTGATCGTAGGAAGAACCCAAGAAAATTATTTAGTTCAAAATTATTCTTTGCCAGAAAAATCCCTCGCAAGCTTCACAGAAAAAGAAGTAAAAAAAAACATACATTCGTAGGCTTTAAAAAGCTTATATAAAAAAAATTGCAACAAACTGAAAAAGAATTTAAAAGTTGAAAAATAAGGGATCAGAAACAAGTTAACAAATTGAAATTTTTCCCAATGGTTGATCTAGGATTTTTAACTTGTGCGGCAATTCAATGGAGATTAGGGATGATCATGGTCATGGAACGTGTTTTGAAGCTCATAAGAGGTACTAAAAGCTCATTTTTAAGCTTCTTCTACTAGAAGAAACTGAGAACAATCTTTTACAAGGAAGACAATCGTCCACAATACTTCTTAAATCTGCTCCTATTTCATTGGAAAAGTCGAAAAATTTGGCGACACCGCCGAGTGTGCATGTAATAAATAGTTATATTTGAATTTCATTCAGACTGAAAAAGGCTTGAAATTGGAAAAAGTCTCAAAAGTAAAAAATATGAGAAAATAGAAAAATATTCATAAAAAACTAAAAATTCTGAATTTTTGCTCGCATATTGGAACACCACGCATCTTCTAATCGCTTTGATAGTGGATAATGTAACGAATTCTTCGCCACTGGTAAACATTATGGCTAAGTTAAGTTAGAACAAGTGAATGCTCCATGTTAGAGTGTCGATCTGCAAGCATCCTGTGAAATCTGAAGCAGATGTTACTCCAGACTTTACCGTGATGATAAATGTTCTTGACTACAGCACGCACAATCAAATATTATACCGACTTGTAGGGCTCAAATTTGAGAAAACTACAAGATCGCAGTGGTATACGTAGGACGATGAGAAAAGGCTGATTGTGATCAAGAACAAGTGTTTCGAAATTCACTAACAGTGATACCAAGTCATTTTGTGAACATTTTCTAATCAGAAAAAACAAAAAAAAAATATTTCGGAAAGTAAGATAAATTGGCAATCAATACTTGCTCTAACTGATCTTCTGAAGAAGTCACTGACCTTTCTTAGTACTTTTTAATGGAAGTTATGTCAAGCACCTAAATATAAGAAAAAATGAAGCACTTTCAGCAATTTCATGTAAAGTGGTGTAAAGTTCTTACAAGTAACAAAGGTCACAGTACTTATCAGTGATTTTCATGATAAGAACTTAGAATGCTTGAAAAATCGTTTTCTAAGCTGCTTTAAGCGACTTTTCTTAGCGAAGTAATTTTCAGAAGTTTGAAATGGATGCACTTCGGTGCTTTACAGTAGCTTAATGCAGGGTTAGGTTTTTAAGCTGCTGAGAAATAGCTTGCAAAGGCAAAAATTTTCACATGGGTAGATTATTGATATAATCGATCAACGACTGAAATTTCAGCTTTTGATGGAAAGAGTTTCTTTCAGAAAAGGGTGAGCGAATCGTTCGATGAGCGTTACTTGTATCATATTCTCACGGAAAATGAATCGAACATTTTCTCATGAAAATCTAATTCGTCTTTATCTCATTCTGTTTTTGACCACGAGTGGGTGTAGGTGTGAGTAATTAAAAAACTCGCCTCACATCCATACTACTAAATTTTAATCTCATGTTTGTCACTTAAGAATAAATGTTTTCGAAATATACTAAATGCATTGATGATAATCAAAAAAGTTACCGATTGATTTAGAATCTAAACTTGACATTTTGCCCTTAAAAATTGTAGACTCACTTATAGGCTGTTTGCTAGTGAATGTCAATAACTGATAATGGCCAACAAGCCACAAGTCATTTTCCGACTGCATCAATTAAAACAATTTTTTCTTATATGAAACGGGCTACTCACGAGTCTCATGCATCTTTAAACAACAAATGTAAGTCTTCATAAAAATAGATCTAAAATAAATAAGTCTTTTACAAAATCGAACAATCTATTCATTCACAATATTTTACAAAAATAGGCTGTGGGTGTGGGTCTTGAAAACTCAACAACTCACGCTCACCCTATATTTGGAGAACAATTCATCCATTTGAGTTAAAATTTTCAGTTTCCTTCTAACGTTATCAGATTTATTTACTGTTAAAAAGATTGGTGGTATCACTTGAGCAAAGCTGAGCAGAAAATAGTCGTGACTTAGGTGCGATGGCTCCTATATTACTCCATCTATATGTTCGTGAAAATAAAGTCGAATATTGCATAATTTAATACCAAAATTTTCCATGAAGCTGAATAGGGTCATCAGATCGATCTGGCAAGATTCCATTGATACATTCTTATGCAATCTTTCCTGCTAACAATATTTAGATACCTAAAAAAATCAGTCCTTAGTGTAACCTGAAAATTCTTCTGTGTTCATTGCAATTAAGTATCAGAACATCAGTATTTATCAAATAGTTTATACACAAATTATTCTAAAAAATTTGACTTCTGATACGTGTTTTTTTTTTAAAGTGATCTAAGTCAAAAGTACTTTATTGAACTTATTTTATTGTGGCATGCCGACAATATTTAGAAAGCATCAGTTCATGAAAGAGTATCGATTACGCAAACGGAGGAATTGAATCACATGCATCTGGATCATCATCACGAGCCGTCTTGAAATCACAAATCAGTCCTCGTCGACATGCATGATTACATTGGGATCCATCTGCGCACGATTTTGTATAGTGTTTGTATACGGTACTCATCAGTGGTCCGTCAATATCATTCTGGAGTCTTTCAATGAAATTGTCCCAATCAGTAGGAAACAAGTTCTCCATTTGATAGGCGTCCCGAGCATTATACTCATTTTGCATAATTGTTCGGTTGTAGAGGTTCGTTGCAGTTAAATTCATAATGACTGTACGATGATCGAGCACCCAATAGGAACTCGACGGATACTCACCATCCATTGTATAGACACGATAGCCCGGATTCAAGAATGATTCGGTTGTCAGCGATGGTGCTATGTAAGCCTACAATTTCCAAGATTTAAACAAAAAATCTAGATACACAAGTTCTGCTCGCGATGGCAATTCACTTACCATCGAAACCGGTCGTTGGTGATCATTCTCATCATAGAACATGTTGAATTCATCTCGATGTGTGTGACCATAAAATTGACCGGAGATCGTATTTTCAAATCTATTCAACGTATAAACGACTATAATAACGCATGTTCTCGCACGTCTTACCGATTGACGATCCTATTAAAATTCCAACCGAATGCTGCGAAACATGTCCGCGGTGGATGATGGGCGATAATGTGAACCTTTTCTTCATGGTCTTCAGCATATTGTAACCATTGTATCAACTAGAAAGTATCAACAAATGTTACTACTTCGTTTTTTCCTCATCTGATAACTCACCCACTCAAGTTGATTGAGGGGATCGGTTGAATTGATGAATAACCAATAGTTGTCCGATGCGTAATAATTCGTATTGAGCGAAATCAATCGTAGACCAGGACGTACAAGTGTTGTATAGAATCCGCCACGAAGAATACTTTCACGTGTATCATTAGGTAGACCGAATGTATTTATCCAACTATTGGCTAGTGCTTGATATAGCCATGAAATATTGTCCGATCGAATGTTCGGTGTCGGAAAGAGATTGCACGGAGCTATGCAGAACACATAGAGTAGAATGAAGGACAGAAAGAGACAAAGCTTGTACCTGCTTCATGGTTGCCGACGGCCGAATACAACATTTTATTTGAAAATGTCGTAGCCAACAAATTATTGATTGTATTTATTGAATAGAGTTGGTCAGCACGAGATTGATTCCAAACATTGTGAGGTGGCGTATCGCCAGTATAGTAGATGAAATCAATCTGATGGAATAGAAAAAAGAATAAGGATAATAAATCGAATTTTGTCAATGACCTCTTCTGTTGTTGCGGCATATTCAAGTATGGCTTGAGCCGTCCAATATGGTATGTCACAGTGAAGACTGGTTCCCCTAAAAAGACAGATATTTCATACCGCATATTTTCAAATGATTGAAAAGACATACCAGAAGCCAGCACTGGGATGTCCAGGAACTGTATTTAGAAATGTGATCTTTTAAATATTGATATATGTGTATACAAAATACTCACGAGGTGGGCCTTTTCGACAGCACAATGGTTCAAGGCAGTCTGCTTCAGATCCTGGCTTGTACTCAAAATCCACGTGAATATCGGCTAGTTGAAGCACTTTCAGTTTTGGTGAGTCAGGCTAAAACGTGAGAAAATATGTGTTCTATGTAGAACAAAATGCTCAGTAGAACAATAAAGAACTCAAGATCTTCTATGAACCATTCTGAGTTTGAATCCGTGCTTTGGTGTTAATGCTATACTCTTCAACGCATTCTTTTGAATGCACACACTTACTGAAGGCGGTTTTGGTGGTTGCGGAGATGGTTTTCGGTCAGGAATCGCAACACTCCAATTCAATACAGGATAATCAGTTTGTCTATCGCAGTTTAGAGCTAGTGAACATAGTGCTTTATTACTGAAATGCGTCAGAGCAATGACTTGAATAACGGCATCCTATTTTCAAGAAAAGAGACGATATATAGATGGGTAATAATAATGAATCGTTCACTTTGTATTCGTACACAGCTCCGCTACAAACATCGAGAACCAAGCCGAATTCATTACAAATTTCAAGAGTCACATTTTCAAGACGCTCCGTTTGATTGACATCGATGAGTATTCGAATCTAGTACACACACAATCAAATACGAAAATGTGAGAAAGAAGAAATTTCACTCACAACAGGTAGAAGAATGTGACATATTTTACAATATAGGTCTTCTTCATTATTATGTTGCTGAAACATCCATCTAAGTGCCTTGATATTGTTGGAATGTTCGAAACGATATCGATAGTTGGCGAGAGTAGCAAACAATTCTTCATTCTCATTTGCTGGGCCGTTCACTAGTTGATCAACAGTATCCTCTTGAATTGCTCTAGCATCGATTGTCGTATGAGCAACAATGATGAAGAAGAAGAGTAGAGAGACTGTCTGCCAAATCATAAACAAAAAATTGACAAGAAATGAAGAGTAGAGTTGGGCAAACACGAACTGAAATAACAATGTTTGATAATTATCAACGTATCTTTTTTCTCTAGGGTAAGCATTCTTTCAGGTAGCGCGGTGTATTCACAATCTTTCTATCTTGTTGTTGTCTCCACATGTTTTGTAACAGCTTATCTTATCGTATAGAAGCAAATTTTATATTTATTTAAATGATTCACAACTGAGTTGGTCAGAATGACTATACTAAAGTAATATTCGTTTTTCCACTTGATTTAGAACAATAAATGTCTTTCCTCAAATATATTGTCTTGAACATCAAAGTTGTTCTGCATTTGTTCTCAAATTAGTAAATATTGGTTTAGCACTGCACTGTGATAGCTGCCACTAATGCCAAAAATTTCAGTTATTCATTTATGAGTACTTGAGTTGAACTACATCACCTAAACTGGTGCAACCTCTACTACTTCTTTCGTTTCCTACAGTATAATTTCAGAATGCTCTTCTCAAGAAAGTGTGCACTAATGTTGTAGAAAATGTATAAAAGCAGAAAATTGCATTTTTAAATTTTTCAAAAAGGATTCTTAAAAACGTTTGTAAATAGTCAAGCATAAATACTGAGGATAATGTGATCATTTAATTAAAAAACAGTGAAAGTTATCAGTCAAGTTATTTGAAATGTTCATTTCTCTATGTGTACTAGAAATGTCCATCGCGGCTGAGAACCTGCTGTCACCGCGACGGTATTAAAAATATAGTCTGAACAATTTGTATGGTAGTAAGTTATCATTATCAAACAGTTGCTTGATGACGCGTAACTTGTAAGGAAACCATCATTAGGTTAAAAAAATGTGTAGACCTCGCAGCGATAATACTACCCTGTTATTTTATGATGCCCTAATTTTCCTGTGTTTGGCTGGAAACCCTGACTTAGTCTTGATATTTTTCTATATAGGATTACATGTATGCCATGATGACATAAGACGTTCAAATTTTATTTATTTCAAAAATCTTCTTATTGCTTATAATCAGTTCAAGATTCAATCATTTTATTTTATCTTTAGCGATTGTAGCAAGCACTTCTATAGCAGCCATTTCATACGACTATCGACCATTGTTAGACATATTTCACTGTCATCCCTGTATGTGTTATAAAAATTTCTATGAATCATTACGTCAAATAATTCTATAACATTACATGGATGATAATGATGAATTTATTAGAGTTTTAGCTGGATTACAAATATAAAACTAATAACCAAAACAGATACAAGAACATGTAGTCTTAAATTACTTTGAAAATAGATAGATCAGATTAGACCGCTTTTTGTCACTTGTTCAAATGATATTTCGAATTAGAAAGGAATAGAAATGATAAAAATTAAGAGTCAACAAAAGAGTAGCAGGAATCGAATCGTTTTTCCGCAAGATATATCGAGAGAGGAAAACTCGAAGACGCTAGTTCATGTAGTCAAAGATTAATGGGTATGGGTGTGGGTGATAACCTAAGTGTCGTATTACATTCACAAGTCTCCACATCTACAATAACCAAAACCTATCGAATTTCCTGAAGTTCATTTTTTCTTCGAGTAATGTAATGAAAAAAAACACAGATTTTTTTATGTGTACTGATTGTAATGTTTATTTATGTACGTTTGAGAGAGGTGCGATATTTTAAATCGGATGTTACGCCGAACTTTATGCTTTAGCGAACGAATCTTCATAATTGCACAACTCATCATATAATACTAAAGTATCAACGACCTCAAAAGTTAATATATGCGGTAAATGTAAACCACTATTAAAAAAAGTAATGATTAGCGCTTATCAATACTCACGTAATTGAAAGAAACATGTATTGATCTAAGACGAACAATGAATTATCACTTAAAATAAGCATATTCTTTTATTCGCTGCTTGTCGATTTCGGGAGAATGTTTTTCAATATTCTATGTAAGACATGCAAAGTAGACGAACTGTTAGTGTAGAAAATAAGTTATAAAAAAGAAACTTGAATTGAATATTTCATAAAATAGTTGATGTATTCTATAGAAATATGAAGATATCTTGTAGTTATTCAATGTGAATCCGACGAGTAAGATGTCATTCCTTTTTAATGTTAGGTTAGATATGTAAGTTTTATTGAAACGGGAGTGGTTCGTACATATTTTTTCTCAAAATGTTGTTTTCCATTTATACCAGACCCACATAAAAAACAAAATTGTTTCATACATGCACTGCATATTATCCAATTATCTTGAGTAACCTTTACATTAATTTTTCTACGTGCTTCATTGGGACATATTACCACTCGACTGAGTATAGCTGATCCGATAGCCGATCTATCATCAATTGAAATTTTCAGATTGTCGTCATTTTCCTGTTGTTTCTATTCATGAGCTTGATCAGACGGTATCTTTTCACTTTGTTCTGATTTTTCTTGTACAGGAGTTTGAACTGAAAGAAAGAAAAAATATATAAATAATGATCATCAGACAAAATTAAACAAGAGAAAAGAATGAATAAGACTTTTTTTTAAAACTATTACAAAACCACCAAGTTGTATATTATATAAATTCTTCTCTCGATTGTTACGAATACTTAAATTCGTAGTATCTTAGATATGCAACAGAATTTTATTTGTTACTCTGCTTTTTGTAGCCAAACGTTTTTCTAGATTTTGTGATCAGTTACTATTTAAATATTTTTTCTATCTGAAAATTACGAAAAAGAAATTATTATGTTTGACATTTCATTATAATGCAAAAATTTTTATTCGACAATTATTCAATTGATACTAACCTAAATATGTTACTTTGTTGAATTATTCTTGTACCGATTCGATTTCTGTAGAATCATCACTTTCCAAATATGGAGTAAGAACTGATATCGTTGGTTCTTGTTCTGTTTGCCATGTAAAATTGAAATTACACCGTGCACAATGCACATGTGAACAACCACCGTTCTTGTCGATTGGTACATGACATCTAGGGCAATATTGAATACTTTCTGAATTCATTCGTTCGGCGCTTAATATTTCTTGTAATAAAGTATTTTGTGTAGATAGTTTAATAACAATATGATTATATATCTTTGTGTAGCAATCCTATGTTCATTCAAAGAATTTCTCTGCTCTTTTGTTTTAGTTAATTGAGCTAATGCAGATTTTTTCCTTTTTGGGTGGGTGTGGGTCGAGTGCGGCTGTAGGTATGTGGATAGCTTGCTTGTGCATTGAAAGGATGCCTACACTCTCATTCGCATCCATACTCATTCCACCCTGATGAAATTTGAACTTCTACTATTTGTGAGTTGCTAATATATTCATATGCGTGTATATGTAATATATAGGGTGCTCTAAAAGTTACCGAGCTCCCCTTGAATTAATAATAAGTCTTGGTCTCTGTAGTCTGTTCATTTAAAGTCCAGTATTTATAACAAACAAAGACTTAGTCAGTGCAGATCAGCGATCCTTGTTGATAAATATTTATTGGACAACAATGCTGAATCTTAAATGAACAGATTACAGAGGCGAAGATTCATTATCAATTCAAGGGGTGTCTGGTAACTTTTGGACCATCCTGTATATGACACCGATACTTTCAAACGCAAAAGATTGGGATCATTTATTTGCTGGCATGCTGTTTGAAAGCCAAGGTATAATTGACGTTGGCAATGCAATGCTTCCTGTAGACTAGTGTTCGCAGAAAGTTATAATAATGGAATGATTGAACAGATTTCTAATCCGGACTTGCTCATCAGATTGGTTTCTACTAAAGAACTGTTAAAGCCGTCTTTTAGGTGGATAAGCTGACATTTTTAGCATGAATTGTTAAAAATCGAATAAGCACATTGGTTCTGAGTACTAAATAAGCTATAATCTGTTGAGAGAGAGTGCTGTGGTGCCGACGATTCGAAAGTTACACTTTTCATATTTCCCTCACCATTTATATAGCTAGACATTAATATTCAGATTAGATATAAATTGGCATGATTTTTTAAGATCCTTTCATCTTTTATATTGTATAGAACAGATAGGAAAGATATTCATGGTTATATGAGAAAAAAAATAAAGAGAACGCAACACCAGAGATGAAACTGATATCAGTAGAGCTCTCAGAGTGCTCGATGTGTCTGCTTTATTTTTTGCTTTTATAATATCTTGGAGAATGTATGTCGAAAGTTGACTATATCAAATGTCGCCATTCACAAATGACATAGTACGACAATCCATTGGTCCAGATATTGGCATGCGTTTCAGATCGAACGATATTATTAGATTGATCGGATACTGATAGACTGGACGATCACTGGTAGGTTAGCCGATCTGACCTACTCAGTTCGGTACCAATATTGGTCGTCAAAAATCCGCACAGACTCTATCTCAACGCAAGATCATCTCTGATCTCAACTAGCTCAACAGAGCATATTAATCAGTGATGACGATTTTTTCTAATTTGTGAATGGGATGATAATGATGTAACTGTAGAAGCAAGCACTACCGATCAAGATTTTAAGAAGGATACTTGTAATTCGTTTATTCTACCATTTCGACTCTTCTCTTTTTCGCTTTCTGTCTTCAGATAATAATGACCATGTTGTATAATTTCTTTATTTATTCATCACTGAAGCTCCTTATCATTCTTATATTCTTATCATAGTTCACACTCCACTGTGTGTATCAGTTTATCTTTTATGTGTTCTTGTTAGACCATCTCTTTATTTTCTTTCGTGATCACCAAAAAGTAGGCTACTAGAATTTTTTCTTATTTTTAATTGTCTGAAACAGTTTCACCTGAGTTAGTTATTAAATGTGTCAAATTTGCACCTTACCATCATCTAATTTTTAGTCATATTGATCGTTGGAAAATTTCAGCAGCAGTCTTTTTACCACCAAATACAAACAGTTTATCAAAATTATTGCATAGATTTTAACTGGAATGTCACATATACTTAGTATTGTTGATAAATTACTGATAATATTATAAGTGTAACATACCATCGTCTATCCTACAAGTCTGTTTGTTGTTTGGAGAGATACATCTTGAATAGTTGACCAAAAATGGTGATAGAACCAAAATTTCAAAGGGTCCTTTTTCAAGAGACGTCAGAGCCATAGAGACTGAAAATAGTTTCCTGTCTCACACACACGTTATTCCTCGAGTTTTTTTCGCTGGGGTTGAAACAGTTTCTCTCACAACGAAGGCCAAAATAATTTGTCTTTATATATTGTTTTCAAAAACTCTAGCATCCTTCAAATAGGACAGTTGATATACCTTAGCTTTAAAAAAATTTTCAACTTGATGAGCTGCAACTTGATAAAAACAACGGAGAATGCGCAAAAATTTTTGTCAATAAGTTTGCTCCGACAAAAACTAATCATAAATGGAGTCTTCCGTTTTCTTGTATACCCAGTCATTTTTAGCAGTGAAAAGCATGTTTGCACCTTTGAACTTACTCTCAGTAAAGAGAGAATACTTCAGACCAGAGATATGCGATCCACGAGTCTCAATCCGTGGGGCCACGTGGCGAAGGGCGGGCGAAAAACAACTTTTTGTGGCTATTCGGGACCGACGGGAGTGGTCCGGGCGCATGAGACTCAAAATAAAAAAGGTGCATACTTCGAGCGGACAGAG
>CAJNSZ010001179.1:3585-33565 GCA_905329745.1 Rotaria sp. Silwood2 | reverse complement strand
CGTCGACAATTTTTTTTCGACATTTTTTTCTTCGACATTTATTTTTCGACATTTATTTTTCGACATTTTTTGCTTCGATGTTTTTTTCTTCGGTCTTTATCATACATACCTTTCTTTCCAGTATGTTTAAGAAAGATGTATGAGTGTGAATAAAGAGAAGACCAGTAAACGTACACTCTTAAGTTGCTCTGTGAAAAAGTAAAACTATAAATAACTAAAATTACAATGCAAACTGATGATTTTGTCATACGTTTACTATGATACATAACATAAATATGCATAATGACAGAGGTGACAGTTGGATTAAAATGCATAATTGAGGATGGATGTGGGGTGGGTATGGAGCGAGTGTGTGTGGGGGGGGGGGGGGTGTAGGCATGCACTAAACCCAAACCGTGTGGGTTTGGCTATTCAATGTGAGTCTCTGTTTCACCTTCGCTACATCAACTCGCTCAGCTACTGGTCTTCAAATGTAATGCCATTTATGTCAAGTCTCTTCTCTACACGTATATTTAGCTATTTATTCCATATAGATATGAGCAAAAGCATATTTCTATGCTTCACATTGTTAAACAGTGAAATAAAGCCATTCTCAATCCTGAGAAGATATCTTGAAAAGTGAATATTTTTGATTGGTTTGCCCATGATCTGATTGATGGAAAATCAAAATCGCATTTATCAACTGGAAAAGCGGTTGTTCGATGCTCTGTCATAGTCAAACATTGGTTTTCAGCAGAAGAAAACCAAAACCAAGCCTTATTTCCCTCGAGACTACAGTGATAGATCAAGAGCTGACAGAAATTCACGTTTTGAAGAAGTAGCTTTCATAGGGCAGTTTGTCATTTGATGATTCACTGACTTCGCAACAATGCCAGATATTCAAGAAATCGGGGATGCTGAAGAAGTGCAGAGAGATGAGGACATACCGCACCTACTTTAGATGCCGAGTCTCACTGAGAGGCGCCGAATCTCCTGGGGAGAGGTACTTGAAGACGCAGCGTCTCCCATCTGTGTCCTTGTTCAATAAGAAAAACAAAATTCGATTTGGAGTTGCAGTGTCTCTACAGAAGACTCGCATCTCTATACTTGTCCACAGATAGATGCGGCATTTTCCAGCATCTCCCAATAAAGTTTTGTTTTAATTTTTAGCCAAGGATCCAGGTGGGAAATGCTGCGTCTCCAAACACATCTGCCCAGAAGATTCGGCATCTCTAAACATGTCTACAGCGACGATAAGGAAGGAAACACGAGCACTCAAAGACATACAACCAAATCTCACGAGTGTGGGTGAGGGTGAAAACCCAAACACACACGGAAAGCATATACAGCTACATCTATTTCATGTGAAAGTGGGAGAAAACATGAACCCACGTGAGAACACTCATAATGTAGTCGTCTATTAGTAGATAGTTTTACATCTTCCATATCTACCTACACTTCTCCAGCATTCCTGATTTTCTGGCTATGTGACTCCCCTGTGACTGCATGATTGACATATACAAAACCTCTTGTGACTACTATGCAGTTAGTCGACTTGTACGGCGAGCTTAAGTGATTAAGCGACAGGAACTCTGAGGCAGGCCGGCCTTCTCTCCGGAGTTATAGCTAGTAATAGTTGTATGAAAAACATCGGGGCTTCGAAACTGTCTTCATATAGTATCCTATATCGCAAAGCAACTTAAAGGCAGGTTATTCTTCTTCGTCTTCTTCTTCTAGGGTAATTTGAGACGATGGTTTGAATCATAGCGATATTGTCCTAAAAATACTTTAGTGGGGTAATGCGCGATTAGAAATAAAACTTCATGTTATAAGCTGCATCTTCCGATGTAGTCATAAGGGGTTTTCTGTTCATGATCATTCGAACACATTTGAGTTTTCCCTCTCTTCTTCTGTTTTTAGTCGCGTATCATAGATGTTTTCTTCCCTGTCAGAGTCGTATATGTGGTGGTATTTTTCCTTGTACTTATACGTATATGCGATGAACATGTCCCTTCACTTTTGATCTTCCAAGTTTAGCTTGGTCCTACGGATCTCTCTTTCTTCTGTATGATCTATGGAGTTTTTCTATATTATCGCTACGTATATACTTAATATATTGTCGTGACAAAGAGAGATTAAAACAGATATAGCTAAGAAATGAATTACAAATGGAATTGAAATCTCACACTAAGGATGGAGAGCTCCACCAAAAGTTAGTCAGAAAATGGATGTTTGAATTTGCTGTCCGTTTGGCTTGGAATACAATTCTCTATCTCGAAAGAATGAGTTTTTTCATATGCTGGTATATTTTACTGAGCTCTAATTCTTTGATTAACATCAACTAATGGGTCTTCTGGAGGTCTCTGATTCAGTGACTGTGCGGTCTTATATTTATATTGTTCGATCACTTAGAGTTGTTCGCTACCGTGAGGGTTCAAAAAAGCATGGTCATTTTTTATTTGTTCAATATTGTTACATAATGAATTCTTTTTTTGTTTCTTCTTCTTTGACATAATACTGGATATACGATACACATATATATGTATTGTTCTCTTCCTATTGCCTTGTTTTCTAGGCTTTATTTCATGTCATTCGTTTCTATTTATTGGGATTTTTCCCATGTGTCCACTTACAAATAGTGAACATTTCGTATATAGACAAGAATCGTTTTTCACTTCTCAACAAATTTTTTCGAAGCTTTTTATTCTGATTTTGTATTAATCAATTCTTTTATTATCTTAAATCAACTAAATGTCGAAATCTACAAATTTAAAACCTGACCAACGAATGAAAATAATTACAACTGNNNNGAAAAAATCGATGTTTTCCTTTTTCCATAACGAAAAACGACCACGCAATATGGGAAGATTCAAAAGGTGGGAGGACAAGGTCCTACATGACATAAACCGGTTGCAGATATATAACTGGCGTAGATTAACACACGATAGAAAAGAATGGCGTGAAATAATTAATAAAAATGTCTACACAAAGCCAGTAGCTGCAAATATCAAAGATATTGGTTTTCATTATAAACAAAAAGCAGTTCAGAGAAAGAGAATAGGTCTAACTGCTTTTAACGGTGTTGTAAAATATAAAGTAACAGAGGTGCTGATCAAGCAAAACAATCGGTATACATGTCCAGGATGCAAAATGATTTATAAACCACAAGGAATCACAAATCATGTGAAATCGTGCGTGGATGCAAGGTCATGGTGTTCGCGGAACAGAATCATATGAACAATTTGATGGTTTTACACCTACTACAATTGAGTTAAAAACAGTATGATGACTATTATTTAAACTGCGTACGCAGAGGATAATAGACTGATGAAAGTCTTTGCTCAGTTCTAGTAACAATCAACGTGGTGCTCGTCGAAAAAGACAATAGACTCTTTTCTTCTTCCCTCTTCATTTTTATTTTCCTTTTTATTTTTTGTATTTTGTTCCTCACTCTACACCGGTAAAGGTAAGGGTCTACAAATAAATAATCTGTTCTTTAGCCTTGATTGGGTAATAGACAATCAGTCAGTTCGCATTATATATAGAGAGAGACCTTATAGCCTTATACCCTCGTACTCTTACACCTTTGTAGCCTTATACCATCGTGACATTACCTCTTATACCGTAATTCAATTATTTCCTTATCCTTTATATCTGATGCAGCCTTATCTACTTATACTCTACGCCCTTATCTCCTTATACTCTTTTAGTTTTATCCCTTATGCCCCTGTAGCCTTAGCCTCTTACCCCTTTACCCTTATTCCCTAATCCCTTATATCCTTATTCCCTAATCCCTTATAGCATTATGGGCCTATGGGTCCCTCTATATAGTAGCCCTTTGCGACCTATGGTTACTTCATATAATAGTCCTTGAGGATCCAGGAGTACTCCATATGGTAGCCCTTGAGGATTCAGGAGTACTCCATATGGTAGCTCTTGAGGATCTACGGGCAACCCCACAGAATAGCTCTTGAGGACCTATGAGCACCCCCGTATAACAGCCCTTGAGGACTTATGGGTACCTTTATATAACAGCCCTTGAGGATCTATGGATACCTTCATATAATAGCCCTTGAGGACCCAGAGCTACTCCCATACGATAGCCCTTGAGAACCTACGGGTAACCATACAGGATAGCTCTTGAAGACCTATGAGCACTTCCATATAACAGCTCTTGAGGACCTATGGGTACCTTCATATAATAGTTCCTGAGGACCTATGGATACTTCCATATGATAGCCCTTGAGAGTCTACGGGTACCCTCATACAATAGCTCTTGAGGACCAATGCGTATCCCCACAGGATAGCTCTTGAGGATCTATGGGTACCTTCATATAACAGTCCTTGAGGACCTTATGGATACCCTCATATAACAGCCCTTGAGGACCTATTGGTACCCTCATATATAATAGCCCTGACAGCCTTCCCCTTATTGCCATATCTGACCTTTAACTTTATATTCCGAACCCGAACCCGAACTCGAACTCTCGGACCGAACCCGAACCCGAACGTTCGGGTTCGGTGCATGCCTACTCAAAACCATCGAAAATCAGATGTCAGCTCCGTTTTGCAGCAAGTTCACCATTTTGCCCAGAATATTTATTAACATTTTGTAGAGAAACAAAAAGCTCAGCAATATGTATTAAGTTCAGCATGTATATGTCGAATGATGAAAGAAAGCAGGAGGCACATTGTTGTATCGGGGCTAATAAAAATAAGTTCTTTGAGTCATGTTGTCTCTGTAAAATCTTGACTACTAAATATTATGTCATATCAATATAGCTTATTTAGATCAGCTTTTAATCCTCGACCTTTTGGTCTGTAGGATGAAAAATTTTAACGATCTTTGAAACACCAGCTGATAGATTGTTATAAGGTATCTTTTGTTGTTTTTTTCTCAAAAAAGATATAATAGTTTTAAATCTCAGTATTGGCTAACTTTTCAAAGAACGATTATCAGAGCCTAATAATTTGGGGTTCGTGGTTTTAGACATAAGTGCGTTGAATGAAGGAAAAACTTTAAGCGCTATATCGAGAGTCCCGCATATTGGAATGATAGTCGATGGTCTCGTGGATCCTCTCTTAATAGTAAATTACTACCTAGACAGAAGTTTATGTTTATATTTTAACACTTTCAAATTTGGCTGAAATTTCGCATATATGGTGTGATCGAGCACGATCTGCTCTACAAAATTCACGATGTTACTATGCCCAGTAATATAGCCATTTTCGGTTTCTAGAGACTACGTGTGAACATTTTCATTTGTGTCGCGAATTTCAGTATCACTCAGGAAAACATGTGTTTAGAAAAAGGATAACTAATCAATGTTACATATGGGAAAAGGCGCGAGACCTTGAGGACCAAGAATATATAGTCAGAAATCATTTTCGCCCAAATAATGATAAAAAAGTTAAGACCAGAAGATTTGGTAATTTTTCCAAGTTTTACGCTATTTTCGATTTTTTTCATTTTCCTGCTCTACTTGTGATTTCTATATCATTGTGAAGGAACGTGTGTTTAAGCTAATTTTTTTTAGCATAAAACAAGTCATTATGTTCTAGAAGACAAGGGCATATGCGATCGATTTGAATATAGTTGTGTTTTTTTTGAAAGAAACCCCATGGAATAAGCCTTCAAGTATTTATGATGCTATGCATATTATTCAAGAACTGCTAATTGAGTGACATGGATGACTTTAAAATGTTTTGAGAGAACTGTTTCATGCATTTTTTAATGCTGAAAAATTAATGTAAGTTGAATTTCTATTTTGAAAAATCCAGAGCTGAATTACGCATAAAGAAGATAAGAAAATTATGAAAAACATGATTTTTAGTATGTTGACGGAACATCTTGTGTGGCTCATATGAAGGTCACGTGTTCATTGCGTGTCAATAATTTTACACTCATTGGATAGCTCTTCTTTTGTTCTATCCAAATCCATAAAAAAATTTCTGGTCCCTGTAGAATTAGCAGAAAAATATAATCTGAAGGAAAAAAAAAGAACGAGGAAAAATGCCAAAAAAAAGGAGGGTTGATGAAGTTTTGGCTCTAAATTACCTATAAGAGGAACGTTCAAGAGACAACCATACATACAGTTTTGTAGAGTGAAATTCGCTCTATCAAATGAGATATGATTCGGAAAAATTCTGATAACTTACTATGGAGAGAATGATCAAATACTGACTTACCAAATTTTGCATAAAAAAAAACAACTTCTTTTAAAACACTCCGAGGGTGCATTCAGTGTGTACTTTATAATATTTTAACGGTGAGCTTGAATAGACTAAAATTTTGGATTTATAGGTTTCTCATCACGCTCTAGCTTCTGCAATCATAAAATATAGGGGTTAAAATTTTCGAGAGTATGGCCCTGTTGAAAAATGCTTGATGTTCTCATGGACCGTCTCTTAAGTAAGTTCACATTTTCCAACGAACAATAGATGTCATCCCTGAGATATTTTCACCATAGATACTATCGACTATGGGCTATCTTTTGATAATAATGAAAGTATCTCATGCATGGACAAATTTCGCTTGGTGTCATCCTTCATTTTCAGATGACATTTCCTGGTGTGTAAGGTATGTGGATCGAAACTGTGTAGTAGAACTGCTTGAAAATAGTGTCATTTGAAATAGTACATCAAAATACACCCGCTAACGTTCTCAGAACTCTGACCCATTGAATTTTTGTATGCAAAATATTTTCAACAGTATCGTGATGTTTCATCAATATCTCCGTTTCGAAGAAGGTTGTTTTAATCGATATATTCATTATTTCAGATACATACTTAGTGGTTTCTAGAAACGTAAATATATATTCCGATAGCACTGGAAATATCTGCAACTCTGTATGTTACTTCAACGGCAAAAAGACGTGCACGAATGTTTAGTAGAGACCACTGGTATTGCTATAAATGACAAAATTATGCAAAACTGCTAAAGTTCTTCTGTATTCAGAAGCTTTTATCATTATAGCTCAGTTCTGGAGTGAATTATATAAAATATTCGGAATTATCTCAAAGACTGGGCGTGAACAGATACTTTATGAAGGAATGAGTTTGACGAAAAATCGACATGGTGGAGACCAACGTCAAATGTCTGAAGAAAACCCTGCTGATTGGGACCATAATAATACTTGAGAAATAATTTTTTGTTCATAACTATTTGTCATCTTATTATGGTTTTTCGGTTCACTCTTAATATGCTTCTCATTTTAATCTCAAATGGAGGTATAATGATAGAACCTTCTAAATAGAAAGAGAATTGGAATAATATTGTATTGTGCTGCCAGCTAGTACAACACTTGAGGTTCCTACTAAACATCCGTCTACGTCTTTTTCCAAGGGGGAAACGGCGGATTGCGTGTTTCCGGGATTTCCAGGATTTTTTTCGTATTTTTTGTATTTTGTGGATTGTTATCAGATTTCCAGAAGATTTTGGGATTTTCACGGGATTTCTGGATTTTTATGGTATTTCAGAGATTTTTTTCGTATTTCAAAGGTTTTGCACAGAATATTATAATGAAAGACAATAGGTTATGTTATAGTAAAAAAAACCTGTCATCATCAGTTGCCTAGACACGTCACTTGTTGTAATGGGTATCAAGCCAACCGGGACTTCAGAGGATCTTAGTTTGTCGTATTTTATTGAAAAAAAAGCAAAGAAAAGTAACAAAAATCAGAAAAATGCAAAAGAAAGAACAAAAACGATTTAACCATCTATAGAATTTATTACACTACTCTGTCAAGTATTTACTGATTTCCCTGCTGCACTCGTTTAACTCGGCCAGCTGATAGAGATGCTTTCTCATCGGTTAAAAGCCAGCAATCAGTCTGTTTAGTTTATGAATGAATTTTTTTCCCGTCAATTTCAACTCAAAAATAAGAATTTGATTGAGAAGAATGGATATTATCGTATACTCTCATCACATAAAAATGAGTTTTCCCACTGGCTGAAACAGGGGATATATTCTCTTCATCATCAGATGTGTCTTCTTCCTCTACGTTCGCTGACGGATCAATTTCATATTTATATTCATATTCATCGTCAGACGAATATGTTTCAACATCATCATACGAGACTTTTTTAAATTTTTTGGTAAACTGAGCTCGCACAAACGAGCTCATTTGAGAAATCGTACTTTTTTTCGTTTTTTTGTAGAGCACTATTGACATCAGCTCTAGAGAGAAGGTTATATGCATCATCAAATGCTCGATAAACAGTTTTTTGAATGTTGTCAATCGTGAGACCATTTATAGATGAACCAGCAATTTGTTTTTTCAAAATAGTTTGTTTCCGTCGTCGTTTGTGATGTTTAGGAAACTTGAGTGGACATTTCAGCTGACCAGACTCGCTCTAGTTTTCCATTTCGGTCAGCACCGAAAGTTTACCGGCCAGTTTAAGAAATTGTTCAATATTAAAATTCACTATTGATGAAAAGACATCTGACATCGATCGAGTAAGTCTAAACGTAGATTCACATTATTGTGAATGGTAATTCGATATAGAAAGAGCATATTCAGGTAGTTGTTTTTGTGCTACGAGAAGGCAAATTCCAAGTAAACCATGAGCATTGAGTTCAACTGAGAAATGTGCTGGAGTAGTGATGAACATATTATTTATTCGTTCATCAATGTAGCATTCGGGCATCTCTGTTTCATCCACTACATGTAACCAAGTTTGCCATGTACGTCACAAAATACTCCAAACCAACTATGATAGATATGATCAATAGTCGATGTATTATGCTCTACATACGCTAACGCGATATTACGTAAAAGACGCAAATAAATTCGTGTAGCTTGAGAACCTTCAATATCTTCTAACGTTACAAGTACATCATCATCTGAGAGATTGAGACAAGATGTGAAATTCTGTCGATCATTCAGATTGATATCCGTCTTAACAAGATCATGAGCAATTTTTGATTTATTTTCAATCAATTCCATTAGTACTTCAATTGAAACTTCTTCTTTTCCAATCAATAGAAAGGATGTATCAGAAAGCATACGATTACGAAGTTTCGTACACAGATGTACTGGATCTTGAAAACAGAAAAAGATTTGCCGAATCGGCATGAAAAACCAAGCTTTCCACTCTTGTGGTAAATTGATTTCAAGCGCATCAACACGATCACATATTGCAATATTATTATATTTTGCAAAAAATCCTGTTGCAAGTCTCATAGAAAGAAGGTATCGAGCATCACAATCGGTGGAATATGCAACAATACGAACATTCGATTCTCGAGATTTTTCAAATATCCATAACCATCGATGAAGAACATCAACTGCTTTAAACTTATTGGTGAGCCTATAGGCAGCTAACAAAAATGGCGATGAATATGGATTAGATGCAAACAAAGGCTGTACCATTTGTATTTTGAGGTAAGATGATTTATCTTGCGTCTCAAACCAGTTTCTCAACTGATCGAAAGAGTCAGTATGAAAATGACGAGCAACGGGTAAACCATGTTTCAATGGAGCTGAAAACCCACTGAAAGTGTTTGTTGAAGCATTATACTTGATCTTTTTTTTATCACGCCAGTACAGTCTTCGGAACAAACGGCTATCTGATAGTCCAACGACTTCTGATGTTCATGAAGGGCATTGAATCGAAATTCCGCTTCCTCTATACATCCTCCAGCTTTTTTGAGACTATCATTCAAGGTAGACAAAGACGGAAGGGCTGCTGGAAGATTCATACGAATACATTCATATGCATTTCTCCCTCCCAATATATACAACGATTGTGCAAATTGCAGTACAGCTTCGTCGTATCGATAGTTTTTTTTATTTTTGAGAAGGTTACTCAAAATATTTTCAATGAAAACTAACAGAAACGAAAAATTATTTCTTGAATCTTTGTCTTCATTCATTTGAAATGACTTCACGAATGTTTTAAACAATGAAAGAAAATTATTATTCGAACTAAGTGTTTGTTCCTGGTGTTGATTCTTGTCGTTTGCAGCATGAAGAGCTCCAATGAAACGATCAAAATCCAAACGTAATCCAGGCATAAGTAAGATACTACCATCATCGAGATGAAGGCAAGCTCTTTCAGTTATTTTTTTCAGTTCGCGATATTTTTTCTGAAAGACAGAGAATATCGTTTTCAACTAAAAGTAATTTGTATACTGTATTGATTGAAAGTACTTCCATCAATTCTTTAAAAATACTTCCATATATTTTGTTCACCAAGTCGATAAATCTTTCTTCTTTGAAAGAAAGGACATCATCAGGTAAAACAAGTGGTGGAAACGTACGAAGCATTTCTTTATTTTTTCTTTGAAAAAAAATAAAAGATTTTTTGTTGAATGTAAATAAACGTGTGAGCTTTTGAATAGCAACAGAAAATAAATGATTTTAAAGAGAAAATTCTTTGATATATATATGCAGACAAAAAAATATTAATGGAAAGAGAGAAAATATATAGAATTAAAACTTTTCTAGCTGAGAAAATAAGTGAAAGAGACAATAATTTGTCATTTTGAAACATACATTTTGAATTTTATAGAATAAATCTTTTCCTTTCTCAATATTTGACCGTTAGAAGGTCAGCAAGAACAACTTTGACCGTTAGATAAATAAATATGAACTAACACACAAGATAACGTATGGTATATTCATATATCACGAAATAAATCATATGAATTCTATTTTTGTCTTTATCAATTCAAATAGGTAGAAATAAAACACAGTAATACCCAAGAAAAATTTTCACATGAGCAAACAAAAAGTGTAAAAATCTACTAAATACAAATAAATGAATTAATAAAATATTCACTAATTATAAATACATATATACAAATAAATGCATTCCCATGTAGCCGATTGTTGCATTATCATGTAATTATTCCCATTATTTTCCATTATAATGCATTATAATAGAAAATAATGGGAATAATTACATGATAATGCAACAATCGGCTACATGGGTTATCAAATACGTTTTTTTTTCGAGAAACTCTTATTATCTGGATCAGTTGTTCGTTTATTTGATTTACTTATAGTTGCAGGTTCATCCATAGAAATGGTTGATGTTAGACATTGTAAATGTCACAGTTGACTTGAGAATTCAGTTGACTTCGGAATCAACAAACAAGCAAACATTATAGCATGAGTCATAAGATAATTAATGTTGACTATTTTTATTTAATGACTAAGCAATTTTAAAATTCGTCTCAGCCAATCGCTCTATGTCCCGACGTCCCGAGCGTTTCAAAAATTGATAGTATAATAAAATAATGACTCAACAATTTCAAAATTCGTTTCAACCAATCACTCTATGTCCCGACATCCCGAGCATTTCGAAAAATTCATAGTATAATAAAGTAATGACTCAACAATTTTAAAAATTCGTTTCAACCAATCACTCTATGTCCCGACGTCCCGAGCGTTTCAAAAATTGATAGTATAATAAAGTAATGACTCAACAATTTTTAAATTCGTTTCAACCAATCGCTCTGTGTCCCTATGTCCCGCTGCTCGAAAAAATTTCAAATATAGAATAATACTGATGACTGATTTGCTCTATATTTCGTTTCACTCAATCGTTCAATGTCCCCATGTCCCCAGCATTAGAAAAAACATTTAACTATATTTCATACGAATTAGGCGAGAAATTATGTTTTAATAAATCATCTTGCAGCATTATTATCTTTTAAAACTTCACTGAAATCAATACCATGACTAATCTATATACTCACACAAGAAACAATAAATAAAAACTGAGATAACTCTTTATCAACCGAGTAAAATAGGAGTCTATTGTCATTATTCAAGAAATAACAATAAACATAAACTTCATAAGAAACAAACATATTTTCTTGTGTGCGTGTTAACGAAATTTATAAACAAACAAAATAAAGTAAATGATTCCACTCCAACTATATTCCAAACTCAACTGCAACATATATCTTCAGAATTTGAATTATTTTGTGATCTTTCAGCATCAGAAGATTGTCCATCAGCAATATCGGTCGATTCACCATTGATCCGTTTCAACATTTTCTTCTTAATAATACACGACTTTGATTTCAAATGTTTATAATAATTACTCAAGGAAATGTTTCCACGAATAATGCCTAACTGAACATTAATTCCACACGAACATGATATAGATACTAGTTTATCAGATTCATCATCATCCATTAATAGCCGAAAGTCTTCATTTTCAATTAATTTCATATTTGGAATACCAAATTCAACATCATGTTTGTTAATCCATTCGTTCAACGTATAAATTATAAAATCACAACGATTGATTATGTTCGAATTATCTAAATTAATATATTTAATTCTAATAATTTTTTATTTCTCAATGAACCGGAAATATGGTTAAACTAACTACTAACAAATCAGACTAACAATTTCTTTCTAATAATGTTGGGGAATGATATAGAAGGGATCTGAAATCTAATTACAAAGTTGATAGCTCATATTTCAGGTATGATGGAAAAAGAAAGGAAAAATATCGAAGTGGAAAAATGTCGAAAATAAAAATATCGAAAACAGAAATAATACAAACGTAGATGGATAGAAATGCTGAAAACGAGAGTATATTGAGGTACAAGTCCCCCTCGACCTCAATTCAATGTTACATGCTCATTTTCATCTCAAATTCTTGTTTCCGACATTTTTATTTTCGATATTTTTTCCTTTCGACATTTTTCCTTTCTGCCTTTTTCCATCCATCCATATTTCAATTGCTACAACAATTTTATTCAAAATAAAGTTGAAATATTTTCCGTTGCATTAGCATATATCGCTAGGATCAAATTAAAAATCATTCCTGCTCATACAGTAAACATCTTCAACAGGATAAACAATTTTGTGTATAGAAGTGTATGACTCTTTAAAGTTTTTACAATAGATATGTCAATTTAGTATGCAAAGACCGACCCAATAGAATAAAAATAAAAATTAGAATCAAACTAACTCGATGGTGTTGTATGATTTTGTTGAGAAGAAGGTGTTAAACTTAATTGAATTGAATCTTGGGTATTATCAATAAGACCATTACCATCTTGTTGCGACATCGGCTGTTTATTACGTTTAGATTTATTAGACATTTCTTTTAAATGTTCTTCATGTTTTTGATGTAAAAGCTGATAAAGATATCGAATATTGCTCCGACACCCTGGTTTGACAATGAAAGTTTTGTCATCTGCTTCAAAACAAACCGATTCTTTGATGATATTTAAAGCAGAACATGAAATTGTAAGAATTTCAAAGACATCATCTGTATGAAGAAAAGAATAGACGCTTCGAATACCTTAAATTTCAAGTAATTTTGCTTCAGCTGTTCCTGCAATATTTTTCGCCAAACCGTAAAAACTATTATCGCTAAAAGAGAGAGCATCAGATGGTAAGATGGATGTGTCTAGGGGTCGGCAGTTACCGTTCCCAGACCGTTACCCGGTAACGGTTCCTATGGAAGGAGTTACCAGTTACCCGAGTAAGTGGTAACGGGATCGTTACCACTTACTTTTTCCTGGTAACTTTTTAAAAAGACTATATATCACTTCTATTAGACCGAATATTGACAATACAGCAGTAAAAAAATTTGGAGTTACCAGTTACCCTGGTAACTGTTGCCCGTTATCAGTTACCTGGGAACGGGTCAACTTAAAAAATAACGTAGTTGCAAAATCCTGTTGATAGGACGTAATAATTCATCTTTTTAGAGAAGTTACCCAGGTAACGGTAACGGTAACTTCCCACCCCTAGATGTGTCAAGAGCCTGCAAAGGCATTGATTGACACTAAGGTTAGATAAAGGAGATATATAGAAAATATATAATCATACATGTTTTAGAATTTGAAATTTTCTTGATGAGCTTGAAGAGAAATAAACTGTTGTTCTGATTAGTTTTTGTTTGATAAGTTAGACGATATACCGATCAGTATTTGCACTTCTGAAAAGTTCTCTATTGCACATACATTTTGTAACTTCTTTTGCAAATTATTCGTCAGGAGAATCCAGATTCCGTACTTTTGCATCGAAGATAACAGATTAACCAGATAGTTGCATATATAGCAAACGTATTCTCAAATCTTTTATCTTTATATATGTTGTCACAAGGTGTTTTACATTCGAGCTTAGACAGTATCTCGTAAGATTGTTATGTTTCAGACACAATATATCTAACAAAAGCAATTTTTTAAAGTGAAATATACAAAAATATGACTTCATCGATATCAAACAAACAACATAAACGTCATATCTGACTGACTTAAATAATGTATTTCATGGATATCTGATGTATTTATAAGATTTTTTATGGATTTCTGGGATTTAGGGATTTTTATCGTATTTCAGGGATTCTTACGGATTTTACGGATATCACGGATTTCATATGGATTTTACGGGATTGGCAATCCCAAAAATCCGCCATTTACCCCTTGTCTTTTTTACTCAGGAATAACATATGAAAAGATACAGAATATCATGCACTGCCAGAATCTATAAATTCCTGTATAGACACTTGTTTCTACATCTCAAATAATTTTGAAGAAATAAATAGAATGCAAACAAAATATGCAATTGGATAGAACCTAACGACAGGAGTGTCTTCGTGGTGCTACTACACACTGTAAAAAAAAGGTGTTCTACAAAACTTTCAAGGTTTCGCAATGGTTTTCGAAACCATTTTAAGTTCCGTGAGATGAAAAAGGTTCTGTAGTCTTCACACTGAACCTTTTAAAGGTCTAAAAACCGAAGAAGGTTTCGAAATTTTACTACGAACCCCTCTGAGAGTTTCGTGCACTGTGTACTGAACTTTCAGAGGTTTCGCATGTTTTCTACGAAACCTTCAACGGTTTCGTAGTGCATCTAAAGGTTCCGTAGTAGTTTTACGAAACCTTTCATAGTTTCGTAAGTGCTCTTATAGTTCCGGAAACGTTGTACGAAACTAGCCATGGTTTCGTAAAAGATATGCCGAACCATTACATCATTTACGAACCTGTGAAAAGCTTCGCACAATTTATACCGAACCTTTTGATGTTTTACGAAACCACTTATAGTTTCGTGGAGCACACAAAGGTTTTATGTATCTTATATGAGTCTATCAAAAGTTTCGTAAAGCATCAAAAGATTTGGTATTCATTATACGAAACCGTTCATAGCTTCGTAAAAGATGTAATGGCTCGGTATGTCTTTTACGAAACCACGGCTAGTTTCGTACAACATTTCTGGAACTACAAGAGCACTTCAGGGACTATGAAGGGTTTCGTAGAATTAATACGGAACCTTTAGATACTCTGAGAAACTGCCAATGGTTTCGTGACATGTACACTGAACCTTCAGATAAGTGACGAAACTCTTCAAGGTTTCGTAAAATGTGTCTGAAACCTTTGTAACACTTTCCAAACTACACATGGCTCCGTAGAAGATATGCCAAACCATTATATCATTCACGAAGCTATCGATGGCTTCGTGTCACGCATACAAAACCTTTAGATGTTCCACGATACTATTAATTGTTTCGTATAATGTATACAGAACCATAATAAAGGTTGCGAAACCATCAATAGTTCCGTAAAATTTACTCGGAACCATTTTACTACTTGCAGAACTAAGGGTAGTTTCGTGTTCTATATGCGGAACCTTTAGATGTTCTACGGAACTATCAATGGTTTCGTTTAATGAATACGGAACCATAATATAGCTTGCGAAACTATCGATAGTTCCTTAGAAGTAACACGGAACCATTTTACCACTTACGGAACTAACGGTGGTTTCGTACTATATATACGGAACGATTATTGGTTTCGTACAATGTGTACAAAACCATTATAAAAGACTTAAAAAAATTATCGGAAGCTTAGCATAATAAATACGAAACGCTTTGGTTTTCTAGATGGCCATTCATGGTTTCGTTAGTTAGCTAACCGCTCCCTTTCATTGCACGATATCAATGATAATTTCGCAAAACAGCTTAAATTTTATCAAATCTTGCGTAGAGGCTGTTCAAATTCTAGTAAGCAATGACAGGGTAGCTCTGTTTCGCTTGAAATCATATGCCATCATGTATACTATCGAAAATTTCTTATTTATTCGTTTGGATAGGAACATTCCACTGTTCGTTATAATACTTTACTAGAGAACAATCATCGACACAACAGTGCAACAAAATGCAGCAAAGCTTATTAGCGAAAATTGGAGGCACAACAAGGAAATATTGAAGAACTGCCTGTACAAATACATAATGTACAAGCTAGAGAAAAAGATCAGAAAATGGCACAATCATATGATTATACAGATAATATCAAGTTAGTTTATCAAATTTAGATAGTAGTTAGTCGAATCTCTAAAGATGAATTGATAATGTACAGTACTCAACGAAATAAGAAAAGCACATTTTGGATGTGGGTATGAATGTCGGTGTGAGTTGGTGTGGGTGTGCGTGAGAGTGCATGTGTGAGTGTGGTTCTGATTCTTCGCTTTATCCACATCAACATCCACCCACATCTACAAATTTTACCTTCGTTCAACCAACGCTTTATATACAAGACTTTTCCAAAACATATGCATTTATTCTTTCACACGGTATTTTCACTTGTATACTATTATGTATCATACTAAACAACAACATTGAGTAGTTGATGGATATCTATAAGGAGCATCATCAATTAGGTCATCTAAAATAATGAGGATCACCATGCAGGAGATGATTAATATGTAGGAGGACCAGCAATAGGTAAGTCATCTGTATTATTGAGGGCCAACATAGAGTATATGATCGAAATCTATAAGAACTACCACTAGGGAAATCATCTATATTATTGCGGACCACTGTTGAGGAGATGATCGATATCTAAGAGGACCACTATTAAGTAGATGGTCAATAACTAGGTCAATCGTGCTCGGCTATACACGACAGTACGCCACCTGATTATGGCAGATAAGGGTGACCATTTTCACCAGACCCTTACAGCAACTGTAAACGATGCTCCACGGCATATTACAGTGAGTGTACATGACACCCATAAAAGTTAGCGGTAAACGACTACCGTAACGATACGACACCCATATGCGTTCTTTGTGAACCAAAATAAGACGACCTATTATTCATGAGCAGATTACGGTACTTCCTCCTGCCAATTGTTTATGACAGTTTACGCCGCACTACGACGATCGGAAACGATGACTATGAACAATGGTCGTTCACGAGCACGATAGCAATATGGAAACCGTAAACAAGCATACCATAAACCATTGTCATGTACCGTACACAGTAGATGTTACCGGATATCATATCCACCGATCGTCAACAACCATTTAACTGATAATACACCTATCCAAAAACGACCTAACAAAACATTCATCCCTTTCGACCATTAACTACGTGCAAATGCTGTACCAGATTATCGATCTATTTCAACTCACAAATCAGATATCCACACAGTACTTCACAACTATAAGAAAACCCTAGCACTACGATTTACAGGCCGTTTAGAAGTGCATTCTCGATACCCTAGAAACGACTAAAACGTGACAACGACATGACCTCAAAATGAGAGAGAAAACCACTCCTGCAATTTCAATGCTCAACTTCATTTGACCAGTCGAATGATTAAATTCTACTACTTGGTAAACTGCAAAGTGGAGATTCACACCTATATATATGTATCCGTCATTCAACGGAAGGTCCCCACTAACCCTACCATCGGCCTGAACATGACTAGTACTTATCCTTACAATAAGGAAGAAAAGTCCTACTGAAATCTGATTAGTCCATTACATCGATCAGTCAAAACACGATATTCAATTTCTCCATGCAGCGCAAGGTCGACATCTACACATATACCCATCATTCGATAGAGCGTCCTCAATAACCCTAGCATCAGCCCCAACATAGCTAGTACTTGCCTTGACAACAAAGAAGAAAGATCCTCCTGAAATCTGATTGGTCAAAACTGATACAATCGAATTCTACATAATGTCACTAATCATTCACCGTTTTGTTTCGTGTCACACACGCATATATATACCAGTAAATTTATGACCTCTGTCTAACATAATAGACAACAGCGCGACGCTAGTACTTTTCACAGTTATTCCTCGTTTCTGCTTGATATTCTATTTTATTAATTACTAGCGAGAATCCGTGCATACTGCACGGCTATTTTGTCCTTTAACGCATGGCCTCAGACATTTAACTTTTTATCGAGTAAAATACATACAGACATTCGATATTATGTATATAGATAGATAGCCCTATGACCTCATACTCTCACATCGCACATATTTTTATAGTCCATGTAGCCTTCGGCCTAATAGCCTTATATTCCTTGCAGCCTTATCCCCCTATTGCCTTACTCTCTTCAGGGCCTGTATGTATCACAATAAAATAGACCTTGATGGCCTATCACTACCCCACTAGAATAGCTCTTGAGAATTTATGAGTAACCTATAGGATAGCCCTTGGAGATCAATGGGTACCTCCATATAATAAGCCTTGAAGGCTTATGGGTACCCCAATAGGAGAGTCCTTCGGGACCTATAGGTACCCTCATACGATAGCACCTGAAGACTTGTGGGCACCCTCATATAATAGCCCTTGGCACCTATAGGTATCCCCCTAGGATAGCTATTGAGAACTTATGGGTACCCCATAGGATAGCCCTTGAGGACCTATGGGTACCTGCATAGGATAGCCCTTGGGGACCTATAGATACCCTCATAGGATAGCCATTGAGAACTTATAGGTACCGCATAGGATAACCCTTGAGCACCTATGGGTACCCCCATAGGATAGCCCTGGAGGACCTATAGGTATCCTCATAGGATAGCCCTTGAGAACTTATGGGTACCCCATAGAATAGTCCTTGGGGACCTATGGGTCCCCGCATAGGATAGCCCTGGAGGACCTATGAGTGCCCCACTAGGATACGCCTAGAGAACGCGTGGTTATCCCCATAGAATACTCCTTGGGAACCTATAGGTACCCCCAAAGGATAGCCCTGAAGGACCTATAGGTACCCCGATAGAATAGCCCTGGAGGACATATAGGTATCCTCATAGGATAGCCCTTGAGAACTTATGGGTACCCTATAGAATAGCCATGAAGGACCTATGGGTACCCCCATAGAATAGCCCTTCAAGATCTATAAGTATCCTCCTTGCATAGGCCTTGATGAGTCATAAGTACCTTCCAGAATAGCCCTTAATAAGTCAGACACGGCGGACGGACTATTCATCCGCGGACGGCCTCTAGTCTATATATATATGCCTATCGTCCTGTGGATCAACTCATTCGCGTGGCAACACAAGTAGGAGTAAGTTGGATTAGATTTCCTAAAAATCTTTAATTTGTTGAAGCAAAGCCGGATGTAAGTTATTAAGTAATTACTGCACATAGTTACTCTGCTATTTGTATGATTATATCTATGCGCACCTATACCCACCTGCACAGGCACAAATTTAGGATGTGAGATTTTAAATCGATTTGCAATCCAAATGGAAAAAAAAATGTAATATAGCTTTGACCAGTACGCTCTAAAAAAAACCATGGTAGTGAAGACCTTTAAGCTTCCGTAAAGAAGAGAATGTCCTCCCTTCAGAACTCAGCACTTTCCGATACAATCATAAGAGCATCGTTTTACTATGACTGCATGAAATTGAATTGTAGTCAAATCCAAATCCAATTCCATCTTTTGAACTTGACCAGATTCACATTCGGGTTACACCGTACTCAGCTTGGATGTCACTTCCTTTGATTTGGATTTCATTTCATTTAAGTTGGATTTCACGCCATTTGACCTGGGTTCGACTAGTAAACTTCTACCCAAGATAATCAGAGTCGACAAATCCGAAGGTATTGTCCGTCTTCCGAACCTTGTACTTAACTTTTCGTCAACGGAAGAGCTTTTCGGCACCCTAACAATTTTTTATAAACTTTCATCGAAGGCACTACGGAATCGGCGGAGCCGAATCTGTGTTTCGCCTCACAAAATGTTTTTTTCTGGATTTCTGCCTTAGAAGCGACTCTTATAAGAGAAGTCTTCGACAAATTCAGTGGAAAATTCCTGGCAATAGGCAACACTCTCATTCGCTCAAACCGAGCACGTACGTCAAGCAATACTAGAAAATGATTCCGTTGCTCAAAGGTTTTTTATTCATTCAAACAAGAAGTAGAAAGTATAGGGAAGCTAATCAACCACTCGATTTCATTCACCCTGATATGCGTTGTCGCAAAGTTACTAACACAATCAAGAACCGACCCAGTGAAACCCATCCCAGAAACCTGAAATCCTTTGAAACCTCATCCAAATTCACACAAATCTGATATTTGGACTTGACAGAAAGTTGGTTCAGTAAGTTCCTCCATATAAGGGACGCACCATATAGTAGCACGATTTTGAACTCTATAAAAGGAGACACTCTGAAATGCATTACTCCATTGAACAGAAAGTCTATTGACTTTAAATACAATTAATGAAATTAGTTGCAAAAATCCTTGAAAAATCCTAGAAAAATTCTCTGCCGGATTTTTCTTCTGGTATACGGCTTTCAAATGCTATTAATGAAAATAGTCGCAAAAATCCTTCAAGAATGCGAGATGTGGATGCGAGTATGAGTGTGAGTGTGGGTGTGGGTGATCGATTTATATAAGGACAATCAGTAATTAGGTCATGCAAAGTTATCAGGATGAGGAGTAGTTAGTGTATCGATAATTCTAACGACGCGTTTTGGCTAGGTCGTGGATACTTATGTGAAGGAACATCAGTTTGATTGCCCATTGTGTGGTTAATGGTACGTGTAATTTGATGCGATTGAATATTATGTTAATTTATGGGTTTCTTGTTTGTTTAGGTTGATTGTGAATGTCTGTTTGGAAGTAAGTTTTATTTCTTTATATGAGACATTTTATTTTTGCTATAGATTAATTCCAAGTTCTGATTCAGCGGCAAGTTTATTTGGTTAATGTTTGATTTTTGTCTGGCGAGGATTGATCTTCAGTCGATACTTAAATGTAAGTTTACTTCTTGAAATATATTGTCTTATTTGTGTTGTAGATCTGTCAACGAGATGACCCCCTAATGATCATACTATCTTCCAATAGCCTACTTTTCTACATTTGTGCAATCATCGTTATTAACAATATTGCTCAACGTTTGGCGTGACTATCATTCTTTGTACTATTGTTTAACACGTCTGGCGTGATCGTCATTCTTTGTAACATTGTTCAACATAATTCTATGTACATATAAATACACACACTTTTTTCATTTTGATAATAAACTGTATATCCAGTGCTAACAAGATCGATGTCAATTTTCGATTTAGGAGTAAGTTTATTTCGTTCAATAAATGATTCTTCTTGTGTTTCAGAGTCGAGTGAGATCTTGATTGCCATGTTAGCTTATTGGCCTAAACAACTGATTATTTGTTTGTTGACTGCGGATGGATGCTCGATCGTGCTCTGAGGGCAAGCTTTTTCCTTTTATTTCGTGCGGTTTTTGAGTAGAGCCTATTGACGGATTTAATCTAAGTAGTAATTTTCGTTTCGTGTCTGAGGAATGAACTCTTGGAATTGATAATTGGTGTCCAATTGAGCCTCTGTAGATCAGATAGACTTCGTAGAGATAAGAAAAATTCCAGGAGGAAGCCTTTCATTACCTCTTCCCTCGTAAACTACCCGCATGTTACCAGGATTTTAGTAGAATGCTAACGAGGAATCCTATGTATCTGTGAATTTGGTTTTCAGTTCCAGCTCTGTATGTCAGATAGATTTGAGTGACGTATGAAAGACTTCAAATGAATGAGCAGATGTAAGTCTTCTTTTGAAAGTTACAGCCATTTTCTTTAAATGTTAACCTATATTGCCTTAAATATCTGTAAATTTAATGTGAGTAAGTCTATGTGAGATTTTACCGATCGAACAATCTATTTATGATGCGAATGTCCCAAAAGCTTTACAATACAAGAAGGCATCGGTTCTGGAGATATTGAAGTCAAACAATAGCACTGGTATCCTACGAAATATAATGAAATGCTGTATTTTTGGTGAACTTTAATATCCATAGAAAACATGCATTCTTCTCAGGTAAAGCTTTCGATACGTTCCCCTCATAAATAGATCGTTTCATCGGTAAAATCTCAAATGAACTTACATTTAATTTACAGATATTTATGGCAATATAGGTTAACATTTAAAGAAAATGGCTGTAACTTTCAAAAGAAGACTTACATCTGCTCATTCATTTGAAGTCTTTCATACGTCACTCAAATCTATCTGCCATGCAGAGCTCGAACTGAAGACCAAATTCACAGATACATACGATTCCTCGTTAGCGTTCTACTAAAAATCCTGGTAACATACGGGTAGTTTACGAGTGAAGAGGTAATGAAAGGCTTCCTCCTGGAATTTTTCTTATCTCTACGAAGTCTATCTGATCTACAGAGGCTCAATTGGACACCGATTGATTATTTCCAAGGATTCCGAAATTAGATGAACGTGACTCACAAGGTAGTATACGAAACCATTTGTACGAAATCTTTTGAGCATGATTTTGGCCTGGTTTCGTACTGAACTTATTGTACGAAACCTTTTAGACCTTTCTTGATAAATGTTTCGTATGGAAACTTTTGTGCGAAACCTTCTGGTGTTTACCTGGTCGAGGTTTCGTACTGAACCATGTATACGAAAGCATTTTTCCCATCCATCAATATGAAGTTTTATACGAAACCTTTTTTTTGCGAAAGCAACGAAGGTTAGGGCGGTGTACCCGCAGCCAGATCCTGTTTTGGTTTCGTAAAATACCTTTTTTTTTACAGTGCAGTTTTTTTCGAAAATGGTACAGGTCAAGATGTGTAGATATACATAGTTGTGGAGAACTTCAAGTGCTATCAGACTGCATGTTTACGTTTCTTGAAACGCCAAACTACGCAGCTGAAATAGTGAGTATATTGGATAAAACAAGTTTTTTCGAAACGGAGATTTTGACAAAACATCACGATATTGTTGAAAATATTTTGCATACTAAAATTCAATGGGTCAGAGCTTTGGGAACGCCAGCAGATGTATTTCGATGTACTCTTTCAAATGAGACTATTCTCAAGCAGTTCTACTACACAGTTTCGATCTACATGCCTTATTCACCGGGAAATGCCTACTGGAAATGAAGGATGATACCAAGCGAAATTTGTCCATGGATGAGATACTTTCATTAATATCAAAAGATAGCTCATAGTCAATAGTATCTATGGTGAAAATATCTCAGGGATGACGTCTATTGTTCGTTAGAAAATGAGAACTTACTTAAAACTGGTGACTGCAAAAAATTCCAATTTTAGCTGGGTACCAGCATTTTTGAGCTTTATATCTTCAGCACTGTTCATTCATTTGAGCTAAAAAATGCAATTTCTTGTTAACCTTACTAGGCCCATCTACTGTGAAAATATCAGCCAAATCGGTGAGATCGAATCAGTAACAGTGGGCTTGCGTTAGGTGCGATGTCTCATAAAAACCCATGCTAGTATACACATTTCTATAGTATTCCTTTATTGAAGTACAGTAGGGCAATATACCTAATCATAAGTTCACATATAGTTTTGTAGCTAATTTAAATCTCTATCGAATGGTATATGATAAACAACGATACACTTAACTTGAAGAAAAAAACTGTGTGCAATACGGATTTATACGTTTTCTCACTTTTTTGTAGCTTAGGGTATGAGCGATAATTCGATTGTTTTCAAAGCTTTTTCGACAAAATGAAAATTCTAATCCGCTCAGTATATGCAAAATTTTATGGCCCATCTTTCTATAATTGTACTTTTAAAATTATAGTAGTTTAAAATCCTGAAATCGCAGGCAAGGCTTCAAAGACCGACTTTTTTTGCAGTGAAAATCCATTTTTATGGAAAATTTGCGTATTCTCTAGGATTCATCAAGCAATCACCCTAAACAATTTCAGCGTATATAGAACTCCAGTGGGTCTTTCTTTTGCCAAATCATCAACTATGAAGTTTTTCGAAAAAAAAATTTTTTCAAAATTCAAACCTAATAGAGAGTCTCTAGAGGCCTATATCTTGTGAAACCAGTTACTGCATCAAAGTAAGTCCGTTTACCGAAAAAAATCTTAGGATATTTACAGTTTCACTTGCTCTACAATCTGGTAAAAAAAATATGTATACCGTAGGGGGGTACACCCCCCCCCCCCTTAAGCCAAAAAGATACAAAAGAAAATTTTCGCGGCGACCGACTGTATATAAAGTTGGTCGGTCTACTGGCGGACCCTCTCTTAACAAGACCACGGCCTAGAAAAGCAGTGCTTGTTATAAGCTGTGGCTCAATCGCAGCGAGTCAACACATAGAAGTTTACTAGGAGGCTTTGAGCCTGCCTCTTTCGTCTCGTCACCTCGTTACTTCGTGACCTCTGACCCAAAAGCTCATCAACCATAGTCGATGGTATTGATGGCAAAGTTCAAAGGCCACGAAGTAACTCACTAATGAAGTGGCAAAGTAACGAGATGATTGACGGTTTGAAATACCGTTACCGCGACTCGTTGCGGGTGCGCTGGGATTTGTGGCAAACACTCTAGAAAAGACTAGATTCGAAAAATTCAGAAGAAAGTAGCAAAATCAGAAAAACTCAGTAGATCAAAAATGATCAGAAAAATGTTCAAATTTCAGAAACTTTCCCCATTTTACGAAATATCTGACAAACTTGATCATGTCTAAAATTGAGTCTAGATATGAACTCGGACCCGACAAAAGTAAAAGCTTTGAACCAGGAAATCGATTCGATAAAAAAGAAAATGTTGGATCCGGACGGGTTTGGGTTTGAAAGGACTCACAGGTAGGAATGTAACAATACCAATACAGTATGAGGGTATGCTATAGCTATTGCAGGGTATTGGTATCGGTACTGGTATAAAATATCATCACTTGTGAAATAGTCCTTCCATAATAAAAAGCTGAAGTCCACGAATTGCAAGATATCATCTTGCAATTTAGATTCTTCGACCTCGAAAGCTTATGATAGAACTTCATGAAAACTCGTTATTTTCAAGAAATTGCTTTTTTCTAACGAAAGAAAATAACGATATTTTATCAAATTTGAGCAAAGGTTTAATGATCGAGGGATATGAATCACAAGATGGTTTCTCGACACTTGTTGACTAGAATCTTGCACTACAGAACACGAATTTCTCGAAGACAATGATATTTTTTTATATCAATACCAATAGTAATACCGACCAATAGCGATACCAATACCAATACAAATACAACACTGATATCACCAATACCAATACTATGCAATAAACTCTTTAATCTCAGCCTGAATTTAGAAAAAAAAGTACTCGATTTAAAACTGAAATCTGGGACTAGAGGACTTCAGAATGATTCATTCTTAGAATTCATTATTACCTATATTGTAGTCCCCCTTTTTATTGGTGTGATACACTAGGGCGACTAAGTTATTAGTCATTGCCAATATTCATTACGACCAAACATATACTCCCACTTTTTATTAGTGGTGGGACTAGCGGGACTTAGCAATTACTCATTACTATGATTCATTAATACTTAATCTATGCGTCTCCTTTCCAACAATGGAGAGTCTAGTATTGCAATATGTCTTTGAGAGCATATATAATCGCACTTTCTACCAAATCGTAGCAAACAAATCGCCATTACTAGTATAGTGATAGCAAAGGATAACTGGTCAACACTCCCACATTGTATTTCCTCCGCATTCATCGGTCATCCTCGTCCAATCTCCCAGAAAGAGATGACACTTTAAAGTAGATAGTAGCGAATGTTATAGATGAGTAATTGCTTAGTTGTTCAAGTCCCCCTGGTCCCACTTCCTAATAAAAAGGGGAACTACAGAGTTTGTAGTAATGAATATTAGCAGTGAATAAGTCGTAGGTCTTCTTATGTCGACTTGCCACAGTATAGAGGCGGTATAAGATAGATAGTAGTTCAAATTTGGGAAGATTATTGAAGTTGTGTTAGACTTACATGTATACAATGATTAAGGCTATCCGGTATAGGTTATTATAGGTATACACCAGTCCCAGTCCTGATTGAGTGCCGGTTCGACTGGGTACAATTTAGTGTTCTTGTTCTAACATCTACTGATTATTGTTCTCTGAATACCAATCAACATTCATGTTGGACTCAGTCACACTGGACTGGCGCATACCTATGTTATTCTGAGTTTAAGTGCTAGTTTTGAATGTGATAAGATCGGCTCTCACATGTGCGTCTCGGAAAAGGCACTGCTGTTTTTAGATCCCATAGTCCCCTGTCTTTTGGAGAAAATAGTGCTGATATGTTTTTAAAATTCAGTTTGAAATAAAAAAGACCATAGACTCACCAATACCGACCAATATGAATTGGTATTGGTATTCATGATATTGATATTATTACATATATATCCGTGGTCCCTAGTTACCATCCATCCATACATGAAACTCAGTTCTTTCACTTTACACAAGGTCGAATTATTTTGTTTTATGGTAGAGTAGGAAAGAAAACTCGTCACACCATCAAACAGAAGTTGCGATGAATTGTATTCATTTCCGAAAGCTATATTACATATCGAATAGTAGACGCTATTATGAAAAACACAATGTGGAATACAAATGTAAATTACCACTGCCAATGGTATAGATACTTAATATATTCAGACTTGGGAGATTTTTTCCAACTTTAACATGCTGCCACTAACGAAACCACCTTTTGTTACTTGAAAACAATTATGAAAAAATGAATTTTATTTCATGAAGTGAGGTTACAAAAAAAACAAGATTTACATATACATAAGTTCACATGTCACGATCAAAGAAGAAGCATTGATGGCAACGATGCATTCATAAGTATTTCTCTACAAACACAGATAAAAAAATCGAAACTGCGTCTGGCTGAATATTATTTTATTTGCGTTGGTGAGTCAATAACGCCCGCACCGTCGCACTTTTGATGATTGCAAAATTAGTCTGTTGATTCACGAACACAGAAAAAAAATTTGAATTACAATCAGTCCAAAAACTATCCGGAGATTCGAGGTAACTCCTATTCTTCTTCAAATCGGTTTTGGTCTAGTTACATGCAAATCACATGGAATTTTCAGGATTTGTTGAGATTGTAGAGAATAGGCTACGATAAAATTGTCAGCCCTATGCCATGATGTTCGAGGGAGATATTCACCAAACAACGATTATAAACAACTCACTTGGCAACACAAAGTTCTCTCTGAACATTTATTCTATATATTTAATATTCTTAAGTTTGAATGAGCATGTCAGGATGCAGGGCATGTCAGAGCCCTTGTTTAAATTATTACTTTTTAAACAATGAAAACAGATGGCAAGTTCAATAACCCAAGAAACCCTCTTTTTTCGGAGCTTTTTTAAAATTATTTAACTTTTATCTCTTTTCTCCGCTTAAGACGTAAGTATTTAAAAAAGAGTTATACCATGCTTTGCATCATGATATGCTCATTCACACTTAAAAACATTAAGTATATAGGATGAAGGTCTACAGAGAATTTTGTGTTGTCAAATGAGCTATTTATCATGTTTGCTCAATGAATATCTTTCCAAGGGGGAAACGGCTGATTTTCGGGATTGCCAATCCATGAAAAATCCGAAGAAATCCAAAAAAATCCAGAAAATCCTAAAATGTTCCAAAATCCACCAGCAATGTTCTCTTACAAATAAAGGGAATTTCGAGCTGAAACTTTTATTGTATGTAGGCCTTGTGGTCCTCAGAATATTCTAAAAGTTTCAATGCAAACGGATGTTTCCTTCTCGAGATAGTCAATGTTCAAAAAAACTGGATTTTCTGACCGCGTTGTGAAATCTGAGTACTTCTTCCCATCGCAGTATCTTCAGAAGAAAACATCCGTTTGCGCTGAAAATTTTAGCATATTTTAAGAACTACAAGACCTACATATAATGAAAATTTCAGCTCGAAATTCCCTTCATTTACAAGAGAACATTGCTGTTGGATTTTTGGATTTTCAAAATCCAAAAAAAATCCAAAATCCGCCGTTTTCCCCTTACATCTTTCTCAAACGTCATAGCATAGACCTGAGAATTTTACTATAGCCTCTTCATCACAGCCTCAACAACTCTTGAAAATTCCATGCAATTTGCATGTGCCTAGATCGAAATTGATTTCAAGAAGGATAGGAATCACCTTACGTTTCCGATACCTTTTAGACTGATTGTGCATCGCATCGTCATTAGTATCATACACTGAGTCCAACAATTATTCGCCCATCTCTGCATCATCATTTTATTTTTTCTCGTAAATTCGAAGTAAATGAACAAGAGAATTTGAACTGAGACCATAGTGTAGTCTGTTTCTAGCAATGTACCCTCACCCTCACAAATTTGGCCTGATTTGATTTCGCTGGTATTTGTCTTTTGACAAATGCACTGGGTGGTCTTTTCATTTGGTGCTGGCCATATTTGAAATGGGTGCGCTGTTTTTTAGGCCGGCCGGACTGGACTGACCATTTACAAGTCTTGACTTTACCCGCGAAAAAACGGTGCAATTCATCCGTCAATTAACCAATCAGTACTTTCAGGAAACAATCTATTACTGTAGTTTCACGAAGATATGCGATGCCAAACTCAGATCATTTTTGAAGTTTCTAATAGTAACAGCTCCTACTTTAGTCTGCTACGTTTCATGTCCTAACATTACTAACGAAAAAAGATTTCTTTCAAAACGTTTTGATTAAAAAATCGCAGCAACTAATATTGAACAATATCTAACTGTGTTTTGGATGAGTTTTTTTCATTAACGATATGATTTCTTTACTATTGATAAGTTTCATCTATTTTTATTTGATATGATTATTTAAGACAGCTAAAAGGCATCTCGATTTGGAAAAAGGATACTACTTCAGACAGAAACACAATTTGAGCTAAAACGTACGGTATCCATATTAAACTTCCTATTTATGGCTTCTTAATATCTAAGTATTTTCACGGCTACATGATGGCAGATGTCGACAAGATGTTGACAACAAAAAGTAATCTTTTCCGACATTTTGTTATGAAAGCACCAACTCAAAACTACTAGGTATTGAGAGTCTATGCGAGATGGCCAAAATTTCGAGGTGAAAAATCTATAATTTAGACTGATATCAACTTCTAACATCTGGCTAATTTTTCATAAGCAAAAAAATTCATTCAACATGCTCCGAGGCTCTCATTCTAGAAGAGGAAAGTTTTAGTCAACATTTAGAACTGGGATTTCCACATTGATTGAAAATATATCAGTTGGAAACTTCGAGACTCATATGCTTGATCATTGTGTTAGGAGTTTAGTTGCTCTCCCTTCTTGTTTATTGGAAATCGATAACTAAACAACCACCACTCCATGTTGTATACATATATATCTCCTCCGTTGAGAAGACAACATATATATTTATATATCTATATATATGACAATAGATATGGCAGGTGACTAGATAGAAGAAGAAAAGGAATGACATGATAATATGTGAGGGCAGGTCCTTAACACATTGAAATCATGAAAGCCGTTAAAAACGAGGAAAATAGGCAAATTTTAGTGCCCCAACATTTTTTTAAATTAAAAAAAATAGTGAAAACCGATCGGACCGGTTTCAATTATAGGACTGGTTCGTTGTTTTCTCCTCTCTGTTTGTAACGTCCCATGGACAGTTCTCGTTCCCAACGAACTGTATTATTTATCAATAAATGCGGAAACTTCGGATTTAAATCCGAGAGTTATGTGTACTTCAAAAAGTGAATCATACAAATCAATCATCCTAGACTGTCTGAATATCAAAATTATACTGTCAAATCTACCATTGAAAATGTTGATTTATATTGCGCGTTGCCAAACCAATAGGATATGGGACCGAATACAACTCAAGTTTGAACTCTGCACCTTGATTTACTCTAAGAAAGTCGTTTTTCCTATAACTTCATTTCTATTGGTCACTGCACAACTAATAGTATTCCGATGGAAGTGCAGTACACATTCGAGTTCTCCATA